>CM068827.1:21518066-21708066 GCA_028554795.2 Sinohyriopsis cumingii
TCTAAGCTATTGACAGTTTAATTTATAGAAAAATAGGTCTTTGATTTATTTAAAAACTGATTACATATAGTTTGTATTCCACTCAAATGAAGGCATTTAATGTATTCAATGCTGTTTATGGCACAGCAATACAAATAGGTTACCAAGAAAGTAGGAATTAAGTTTCTCATCCAAGGATACACCACAGAAAATGACAGGAGCTGATCCAGTGATTGAATAATAAAAAAACTCTGCATCCTTTCAATCGCAAGTTGTGCATGCTATCCACTGCACCATTGCAGCATTCATTGTTCACATTTTACAACTTACAGAAGGTATTATTGGTCCTGTTTTATACATCCTCAGGACTAAAGGGGGAAAGTTGCATTCCATCGGCTTGTTCTTAAGAGCACACACACGGACACACAGCTGTGATGATGATTCTGGTTTAATAGTTTTGTTTGTAAAAATCATGGAGAGATGTGAAAAGGAAGGATGGGATATAATCAAAGCTTTGGCTTAGACCATGTCAACAAATTATCATGCACTAATAATATTTGGAGTGACATATGTGCCTTTTAATGTTTGATAAAGAGTTAAATTGAGATGTACTTGGGAAGTAAGTTTGCATTTACATTTTAAATTGCTATTTATATTGCTGTTGTTATGATCTTGACAATTTTCAACTCAGCTAATAGTTTATTTATGTTGTTCCTAGTCTTTTTTAAACTCAAGTAATGAAGTTTTGTGAAGATAGTTTTGTTCTGTAATACATATACATTTAAATTTCTCATGTAAAAGGTTTCAGTGAGACCTAATAAAATGGTAAAGATTTTCAGAAACAGTTTTCATGATGACACTCTTCAAAATGAATATGGTGTGCTGTTTTAATAATGAGACCTGTACTGTCTTGTTAATTTGTACAATTGGTTGAGTGTAGGATTTCTTTTGATTGCTTGCCGTGAGTGATTGCATTGTCGATTATTAGTTTTGTGGTACATGATATGTACTTTACCGTCAACATGGACAGGGGATCAGGCTGATAAGTAATACAGTAACACTTCTTTCAAAAACTGTGTACATAACAAATGACAATGGTTTGTAAATACCAAAACTCTGTCTACATACAGAAATGACTATGTATGGAAACAAGAATTACATCTCTATCCTACCCTCCCCCCAAAGGAGGGAGACCGGATACAGCATATTCTGCTGTCCAACTATCCGTCACACTTTCATACGTGAGGTCATTCATAAATTGTTGAGCAAAACTAGACTAAATTGCTATTTTGATACCTGTGGGCGAATCCCAAGACCTGAATACACACTGTAGTTTCTGGTTGCTGTTACCTTATTTTTCAATTTTTAACACATTTTACAACTTTTGTGACTTTAAACTTTTTAACACAAACCTTATAAGCGTGTTTAAGCAATAGTTAATTTAGGAAGACATACGTTTTGGTACGCTTGTTTGCATTGTATTGATGACCTGATTGTCAGATTTTCAGACCATTTTAGCAAATAGCAGTATTTCAGATATCTGTTAACGATGTTTGTACCTTTTGAATTTGGTTATATTTGCCAAAATGATTTTAAGCACAATAAAGCAAAAATTCATTTGAGGTAGTCAGATGAAATTTGGTTTTATTAATATGATAGATGACCTGAATAGTTTCTATGGCGATTGCTGCACTTTGTTTGGATACTTTTGTTTAAAAACAGATTTTAAAACATTTTGAATTTTGATATTTTTCTGGTAAAAAGGTTAAGTTTGGTATGTGTCCTGATTACCATTCTGTTTTCTTAAAGCACATTATTGAGCTTTTATGGACTTCGACTTTTTTAGGACACAGAATTAGTACACTGTAGAAAAACAATTAAAGATAGACAAATGAAATTTGGCATATGCGTTTGTAAGCACGTGTAGATGACTTAATTTGAGGTTTTGAATTTTTCAACATTTTAAGATTTGGTGACTTATTTGGTCTGCATTGCTTTTAGACAGTGTTATCTGTTATGTCTAGATTGAGGTGTCATTTTTGTAGTACCTTTGTCACCTTACAACAGGGGTTTCTCACTCCCGACCAGCGGGCAGGATCCGGCCCGCGAACATGTTCTGTCCGGCCTTCAGGGCAAAAATTAGAACAACACGGAAATCTGGCTAGTGAACAGTAATTATATTTAAGAAATTAGTGTTTGCGGCCCTTGAGTGGTCTTAGAAAATACAATCTGGCCCTTGGCCGAGAAAGGTTGTGCACCCCTACTTTACCATGATTGAGAAAATGGCGATTTGTCCGATTTTTAGGGACAGACCGTGACACGTGAGCAAATGTTCATCTGACCTTTGTAGTATATATATTGTCACAGATGAGCATAGCCATAAGATTCAAATTATTAAGACACTATTGGGCAGGTGATATAGGAAAATGTGGTGCATTGTTATTTTCAGTCTGTGCTTCCTTTTATCTTTTACATTTCTGCACAATAACGTTTCTCATGAAATGTCAGCCTTCACCAACTATTGCGAATGGCGTACACTTGACGAAAGGAAGAAGACCTGATTTGGGGGTTAAAATGACCTCAGGTCAATGCCACTGACCGAAAGAAGAAAAAGGGTTTCCACATATTTGCATTAGTTTCACATAACAAAACCGACTAAGCTTTGTGGATGGTTTGCGGTTGAAGTAAGGAAGAGGCATATTGCTTTTGGGGTCAGAGGTCGAGGTAACTGAAAAATGAACAATGGTTTATGCACATAAATTAGTTCTCGACTACGTACCTTCATTAAAATTTGTTTATGGAATAAACTAGCTTTTGAGAAGGAATCCTGTTGAATTTGAGGTCCAAGGGTCCGGTGGTCAGAGTCAATACCAGTGAAAGAGTAATTTTGTTTTCACATGACAACTTAAACACGTACCTTGACTAGTGTTCATGGAAAGCTGGTACTTCAGGTAAGGATGATGCCTATTGACTTTGTTTTACAAAGGTGATGTGACTCGAAGGAAAATATGAACATTGGTCAATGTCACTGAGACGCATTGGTCAGTATTTGCCAGGTCAACCATGCCCTTCTAATGCATACATTGAGGTGTGTTAAACATGGGGCTTGAAAATAATGTATATTTCAGGGTACTCTTGTTTCTTTTGTAACCTGTTCCAACAATACCATTGTTGCCTTCGTAAGTCATTGTGGGAAATATGGTTCTCTGTCCCCCTCCCCTCCATTACACTCACACAAATTGTTTTTCCTTGTGAAGTCAGTTGTAGGTTAAAGGACCAGACTATCGTATTCAGCTATCAAAAGCTATTTAGACGGCGTTTCTGTTTAGGATTTAGGACCAGTATGTCTCTCATAAAATAGGGATGGCAAATAACAGCTGAGAGTCAGAACTCCCCCAAAGTTGCATTAATTTTGGGAGGAATTTGTCAGGGGTTTAATTTGTGTGTGTGTGTGTGTGTGTGTGTGTGTGTGTGTGTGTGTGTGTGTGTGTGTGTGTGTGTTGCATTTTCATGAATCAATGTAGTTGTACGCAAATACCAAATAACTGTTTACTTTTCACCTAGTCAGCCTAGCCTTACAAAAGAGTTGATGCATTTGTAATGATGTGTTCATTGTCTGTTTCATTATTTTCATCTCATTTATTGGCCATCTTTAATGGCGTACTATCAGCCTGTAAAATGTATACGCAATCTTTGCTTTCTGTTTTCTTTTTTATAACCCTGCACTACCATAGGGGACTGTATACATTTGGGCAGGGCGGACGATATGATGGTATTTCCACTAAAGGTAGAATGCTTAATTTATTAGCAAGACCTGGACATTCTCCGTGGACAGTATACGACATAAGGACAGACTTGAGCAGCGGATCAGAGAACATAACTCTTTACTAGCCTATAAGAAGTCGGAATTTGAATGGTAAAAAAATACTAACATTCCCTCAGACCACAGTTTTTGTTTCCAATAGTTGGTCTCAGAGATGTAATGGAAAATTTCCCATAAATGCATTTTTTCTTCTTAAATAATACCACCTTTTCAGTACGTTTAATTGGTGTGGACAAGTACATGTGCATACCTTCACTCATATACTGTTTTGGATTGGAGAGATTTCATCCCGCAGAGCCTTTATCATGTTGTATATTTTCTGTTACGAAGTACAATTTGTGTCTCTAATAATAAGATACAATCCGAATTCAGATCCTAAGAGAAAATGATTTGTTAGAGTGGCATAGTTTGACAGCTTCATTGTAGCACTGCCTTCAGTATAAACAATACAGTATCAGCTTAATTGAAATCATTTAAGTATCGTCAAAGTTAATTGCTTAAATAGGTTTTTCAGGTATCTTGTGAATTGTTTTTAGTTAATTCAGTATTTAGAGAGATACTGTTTTTTGCTCTTAAATTTAAAACCGGAACACGATTATCACTATCTCGCAAGTTGTGTTCATCCCCTTAATCCAGTTTAATGTAGTATCACCTAAATCAACCAAGTCTTTCTCAGTACAAGAAGAGGAAGGAAGCACGTGCCTATAGCTCAGAAGACTTGGGCTATGTAACGGAAGTCCTCTATTTAAAAGTAGACCGCTCCAGTGGCCTAGTGGTTAGAGCGTCCGCCTGGGATGCGTGAGGTCGTGGCTCGAACCCTGGCGGAGTAATACCATTTACTTATAAAAAAAAATACTAACATCTACCCTCGCTAGGCGCTCAGCATTAAGAGGCTAATGTTAGTACTGGTCGGCCTGGTGTCATCATGTGACTGGGCTGGACATGATGCTACATGTCTGCGGCATGATGCCCCGTGCTAGACATCATTATAAACTGTCACACCGCAGACATCGCAGCGATATGACTGAAAAATTATTAAATTTACGTTACAAATTTAAATCACATACGCACCGTTTAAAATTAGCGACTTACAGTAATAGGTTTGATATAGGTAAAACCTTTTGTACTCCATGATTTCATCCTCCAATCACATGCATGATTTGTAAGCGCGCGAACTCGTGGTAAGACCCACCCCCACGCCCGTGTGCGCCCAAAAGCGAAGTTGATATACTTGGTGGAGCAGTTACTCTATTTTTCTCTGCTTGTAAATAAATTGCCTCTTTTGGGGGTGACTGACGCATTGATTCCGAACCTATACTCTGAGTCATCAGTGGTCTTCCATTTCCACCAGCTCCATTTCGAACTCGCCCATGCTAATCGTTTTATCCTTGCTCTTCATTGAGAGCAACTAATCTTACTGAGCCTACATTGTGCCATCGCGAGAACTTCGAATAAACACGTATTCGCGAATACAACCATATGTAGTTTATTTTACCAGAAAGGTCTGCGATAACGGTTGCTATAGAAATACCTCAGTTTGTGTACCTATAACAGTGACTGTGCTCATAATTTCAGAAACATCAGGGCCAGCAGTATACGAGGGCTTGATAACATCACTCTGAAGTGATCTTCGTTGACGAGTGGAACATCATAGCTACCAATATTAACATCCAGTGTCAGCTGGTCCAACATCCCGTCTGCAAATTCGTATATCTTCATCGCGTAAGAATCCGTCATGTAATCTAATCATGAACACCAGTACCATAGACGAATAAGAAGTATCTGTCCTGAGATGTGCTGCATCCTTCAAAGTGAATTTCATCTCCGGCGAAAAGCAACCATGTTAATGTAAACGTGAAGGATTCTGCAACATTACCGTCGTTGAACTGTGATATTGTTAAATCATCAAGATACTTGACATTTTTTAATATTGTTGTGTAGCCCACCAGTGCGTAGTTCCGGTTAAAATGCTCCATGAACGTACTACGCATATTGGCGAGGGTGTGGCTGATAGCATGCGGGCGGCGTTCTCATCGACGGAGCCATTGAAAAAAGCAATCGACGTAACAGATTGTCAAAACTAAAGAAAACCATGAATATTCATGATATCGTAAGTTAATGTTTTTAGGTAAATTTGGTTTCAAATCTAATATCGTTTAATAAAAGTAAGGTTACATAAATACTCTGTGTGTGTGTATGTATGCATGCATATATATATATATATATATATATATATATATATATATATATATATATATATATATATATATATATATATATATATATATACATATATGTACGTGTAAAAGGATATGTATAGTTTTGTGTATTTGTATATGCATATGTAAGTATGTATACGTATATGTATGTGTATGTATATGTTTATGAACATGTACGTACAAGTGTATGTATATGTATGTGCATGTATATGTATGTGTATGAATATGTATGTATGTGTACGTATGTGCATGCATATGTATGTGTACGTGTATGGATATGTGAGTGTATGTGTATGTACACGTATGTGTTAGTATATGCATATGTATGTTAATGTATATCTATGTATATGTGTATGCATATGTGTATGTACATGTATGTATATGCATATGTATGTGTATGTATATTTATGTGTACTCATGTATATGTGTATGTATTTGTATATGTATGTATATGTACATGTATGTGTATTTATATGTACATGTGTATGATTATGTATATATAATTGTAATTATATGAATATGTATGTGTATGCATATGTGTATGCACATGTATGTGGATTTGTATGAATATGTGTATGTATATGTGTATGTTTATATATGTATATGCATATTTATATGTATATGTATTTGGATGAATATGTGTATTTATATGTATATGTATATAAATGTATATGAGTATGTATGTGTATGTATAAGTCTATGTGTATGCATGTATGTATATGTAAATATATATATATATATATATATATATATATATATATATATATATATATATATATATATATATATATATATATATATATATATATATATATAACTATAACTACATGTGTATGTGTATGTATATATATATGCATATGTGTATATGTATTTGTATGAAAGGTGTATGTATTTGTATGTGTATGTAAATGTATATGAGTATGTATATGAAAATGTATGTGAATGTAAGTCTATGTATATATATGTGTGTGTGTGTGTTTGTCTCTGTGTGTGTAACTACATGCATATGTGTATGTATAAAATTTATAGCTAAATTGAGATAAACAGTTTTGTTAATATTTTTATTATGTATAATACACACTTATTAAAGATATAGAAAATAAATAAGTATATACATTTAAAAAAATAGATAATAATATCTTGATATATTATTGACGATTGTTCAATATTTCATCAGAGCTCAATTTATGTAATAAAAAATTATGGCGTGCATAATACCTACTATGAAGTATTTTATAAATAATTAATCCTAATATATTGAGAATTAATTCAAAAATGCACTTTCATTTTTAAAGAATTAGTCAACTTATTTTTAGAATATTAGTTTATACTTTCACCAATTAAGTTATTCTGCAAAGTAGAATAATATAAAAATATTCTTAACTAATGGTAAACAGGGGACATAATTAAAAGCGAAAAACAAGAACAGGATTAATGAATATCGTATATTGCTTTTGAATTTAGACCTTTTGGATATACCGTATTAAGACGGTGCATCTAATAGGTTTTCTTTAGCAGACGTTCCATCTCAGAATCAGCTTTAACAATAGGTTGGAAGGAGAAATCTTGCAAAGTATGGGAAATTTTGTTAAAATGTGCGGCAACATGAGATGAAAATAATTGATCGATATCATTTTTTAAATATCTGATCTACGTTGGTTCATATATTTAGATATTTGTTGACTGGTTTGTCCAATATCTTTGATGCCACATTTCTTGCATGTAATCAAATAAATAACATTTAATGTTGCACAATTAGTATCACAACGTATATTAAAAGTTTCTTTCATATTATTATTATTGAAAGAAGTATTTTCATTAATAAATGAACAGTGCGAACATCTAGGTCTATTACATTTAGTTGATTATCCTATTTTATATGATGTTTTTTTCTAATTTAGAATTAGTTAGGAAATCTTTAAGATTTTCAGTCCTTTTATTAGCAAGTGTTGGTTTGCTTTCGTGTTGCGATTTAACACTTGCTTTACATGATAATTTTTCATATGTATATGTGTATATATGTACATGTTTGTGTATGTATATGTATATTTGTATGTATATGTATTTGTAATTATATGTATATGTGTATGCATATGTATGTACATGTATGTTTATGTGTATGTATATGTATTTATAGGTATATGTATATGTGTATGACTATGTATATGTTTATGTCTATGTATATATATGTATGTGTATGTATATGTATGTGCATGTGTATGCATATGTGTATGTGTATTATGTGTATATATATATATATATATATATATATATATATATATATATATATATATATATATATATATATATATATATATATATATGTGTGTGTGTGTGTGTGTGTGTGTGTTGTAATGGGGTTTAACGCCATTTTTCAGCACACGATAGGCTATACATGGCGGCCAGTATTAATGGTGGAGGAAGAACCCGGGAAAACACATTTTAACAAAACCACGAGAAGCTACTGGCAAGCTTTCTCACATATCCACATTGGCTGAATCCGAGACTCGAACCCACGCAGACAGAGGTGAGATGGCAGTGATCCGTAACGGAGAGCGCTTTAGACCACTCGGCCACTCGGGGCCCCTGTATATATGTGTGTGTATACATGTGTGTATGTGTACATGCATGAATATGGGTTTGCTATGTTTTATTTGTATGTCTATGTGTATGTATATGTGTATGTGTATGTATATGTGCATTTATGTATATGGATTTGTGTTTGTATGTACACGTATGTGTGGTTGTGTAATTATGTGTATGTATGTGTGTATGTATATGTGTATCTATGTGCGTATGTCTATGTGTACGTATATGTGTATGTCTTTTTGTATGTAGAAGTGTATGATTATGTGTAAGTGTATGAATATTTGTATGTCTGTTTGTTTGTGTATGTTTATGTGCATGTCTGTGTATGTGTATGTTTACGTATATGTATATATCTGTATATATGTATATGTGTAACAAAATGTGATTGTGTATGAGTACGTATATATGTATGTCTATGTGTATGTGTATGTATATGTGTATGTTTATGTTTATATGTATATATATTTTTATGTCTATGTAAACGAATATGTGTATGTATATGCGTATTTGAATGTGAACGTACATTTGTCTGTCTATGCGTTTGTGTATGTATACGTGTCTATGTGTACGTGTATGTGTATATGTCCGTGTCTGTGTACGTTTATGTGTATGTATCCCTATCTCTCTATATGTGTGTATATGAGTATATACATGTGTATGTATATGTGTCTGTGTACGTATATGTGTATGTGTATGTATATGTTCTATGTTACGTGTTTAGGCTCGATAGAACAGTAACACAAGAAAGAGTGAAAACAACAAGCTTTGGAAAATATAACAGATAATTTATTTCCCTGGAAAACTAATGTAAAAATAGAAAAATATGAGAACTTACGGTTTCCAGAATCAAATCTAAAATTAATACAAGAATAATCTACGAATAAAGTTTTTGCAGTCCTAATATTGAAATGTTCTAATGATTTCAAGTTTGAGTCCGTACATTGAATCCAAGATGGAAGGCGATGACGAAAGCTGTAGCCTGTACTGTGTTGACGTCTACAGTTACTTGTACAAACACAATAATTTATCCTCCGGTCTTGGAAAGCCAAACAAAATTTTCAATAAATGTCCTTGTTCTAGAATTCTGTGTGAATACAATAATATTTCCAGAGAAACCAATTAATCTTTTAGAGTCCAAATAATTTTGGGAAAAATTAACTAATAACTCAAAAACTCAAAAGTTCATTTCTGTTCACAACAGAAAAACCAACTTGACATCAAGTGTTTAAAAGCTCGGACTCTCTCTCTCTCTCTCTCTCTCTCTCTCTCTCTCTCTCTCTCTCTCTCTCTCTCTCTCTCTCACAACATCACTAGTAATACTAAGTATTTCGCAATTTCGGAAATGGCTAATTGCGAAATAGATTGCAAATTAGAGGATATCGTGATCATGTTTACATGTAAACGTCACATAGCTCCTGTATGTCCTTGATAAGAACCAATCATTTTACTGCATGAAAAAGTTGTTTACTTGACCCTCAATCAAGGCCAGGAACTATTTCAAAAATAAAACCAAATGTTTTTATTATTATGTTTCTAAGTTGAAACTCGGGTCAAACTCAATTTTCTGGAAAATATCAAATTTATAGTAAACAAAATTACATTATATTGACATGTAAAGAAAAAAGATTCCATGTGTAGATATATGTGGTGTAGATATATATATATATATATATATATATATATATATATATATATATATATATATATATATATATATATATATATATATATATATATATATATATACAAATATATAGATGCATGTGTATAAGTATATGAAGATGCATGTGTATATGTATATATATAGATCCATGTGTATATATATAAGTATTATTGTATATGTAGAAGCATGTGTATAAGTTTATGTATAAATGTAATTGTACATGTATGTGTATATGCATATGAATGTGTATTTAGATGGACGTTTATATGTATATAAATATATGTGTATGTAGATGCATGTTTACTTTAAAATGTAGATACGTGTATGTAGATGAATGTTTATATGTATATATTATATGTGCATGTAGATACATGTTTACATGTATATATATATATATATATATATATATATATATATATATATATATATATGTGTGTGTGTGTGTGTGTGTGTGTGTGTGTGTGTGTGCAGGTGTATATTTATTTGTATATATGTGTATGTAGATGCATGTGTATATGTATATATGTGCATGCAAATGCATGTGTAAATGTATATTATATGTATATATTTATATGCAGATGCATGTGTATATGTATATGTATATATGTGCATGTAGAGGTATGTGTATATGTATATATATTTATGTGGCTGCACGTGTATAGGTATATATTTATATATGTATGTAGACGCATATGCATATGTATATGTTTATATGTGTATGTAGATGTATGTGTATATGTATATATTTGTACGTATATACATGTGTATATGTATATGTGTATGTCGATGCAAATGTATATGTATATATGTGTATGTAGATGCATGTGTATATGTGCATGTAGATGGATGTGTACATATATATGTTTATATGTGTATGTCGATGCAAATGTATATGTATATATGTGTATGTAGATGCATGTGTAAATGTATATGTATATATGTGTATGTAGATGGATATGTATATGTGTAAATGTGTATCTAGATGCATGTGTATATGTATATGTGTATGTAGTTGCCTGTGTATATGTTTATGTTTATATGTGTATGTAAATGCATGTGTATATGTATATGTATATATTTGTATGTAGATGCATGTATATATATATATATATATATGTGTGTGTGTGTGTGTGTGTGTATGTAGATGCATGTGTATATGTATATGTATATATGTGTAATTAGATGCATTTGTATATGTATATCTATATATACGGATGTAGATGCATATGTGTATGTATATTTAGATGCATATGTATTTGTATATATGTGAATGTGGATGAATGTGTATATGTATATATGTATAGAAGCATGTTTAAATGTATATACATGTATGTATATGTAGATGTATGTGTAGATTTATATGTATGTGTATGTAGATGCATGGGTTTACGTATATGTATGTATGTGTATTTTGATGCATGTGTAAATGATATGTGTGTATGTATTTGTAAACGTATGTGTATATATTTGAAAAGAATAAAAACAGTAACAAAGTTTGATCTAGATAGGAATTAACATAATCTCACATGTTGCCAAGAGGCTCACCTTTTTTAAGCCTAACGGAAAATGTAACTCTTACATAATGCACCAATCACAGTTAGTGTTGTTTCTATCTGAATACAATTTCCCTACACCTTAAGCTCCGCCCACCTGAGGTTGTACAGTTGGTACCTTGATACCTATAGGAATATACGTTTGAGGCAAGCTCGATTGGCCATTCAAAATGTGCAGCACATTTAGAACATGAATAAAATAACTTGGAACAGCGTTCTGGACCTGTCCCCACTAAGTCCTACAATGTAAGATGGAAACCCCTGTACCTATAGTGAAAGTCATCTACCTTGATATTTATGTTTTTGGGTGCGTTGACTTACTGCCTAAATAATGGCGTTGTGTTCAGTGTTCCCCGGTTGATTGTCAGGGGAGTCATAGTTTTCAGGAGCGCATATCATTGTTTTTCCATAAAATAAAGTCATCTTGCTTTATCAGGACTTCACCTACTTTAACGTACTTTTTTTAATACTTTTTTTTTTCAAGTTCGGACTGAAGTAGACAGATGTGTTTTAAAGTTCAGTTGACATTGATTTCAGTTGGCTGGTAAGCTATGGAAGCCAGGAATGCTGAAATTAGTTAAATGGATGATACATATATTTAGCAAAACAACTCTATCTAAACACTTTCTTATATATTATTATATCTTTGTTTTGTTTATTATCCTCAGAATTTAAAAGTTATTGAATTTTTTAATAGGTTGTTTTCATACGATTGACTAATTTTCGCATGGGAACTGAATTAGTACCCAA
Organism: Sinohyriopsis cumingii; assembly: GCA_028554795.2. NCBI lineage: Eukaryota > Metazoa > Mollusca > Bivalvia > Unionida > Unionidae > Sinohyriopsis > Sinohyriopsis cumingii. Next base: position 21,530,643 of record CM068827.1, read on the forward strand.
GTCCTAAAAATTTCAACAGCAATACAGTGATTACACTTATGCATGTACAATTAACATTACTGTAAATGCAAAATATGGTTCTATTTGTGGATAAGAAGCAAACTTAATACCTTTTGTAAACCTCAGAGTAACTTTAAGTGGGATATTAAACACAGATTTAGATATGGCTAATGTTAACGAGAAGGGGTGGGTGTGCAGTGTTGAGTATGAAGATTTGACTATGCACATTGAGTGTTTGGCACATTGGTTAATATCTGTGCAGTTAGATGTATAAAGGTTATACAGTTTATCATTTGTAGAGTAATTATGGTCAGCAATTTGGTTTCCTAGTTTTGTTTTGAAACATTTACTTCACGTAAGTCTCTATCACCATGTTTAATTGTGATGAAGCCTCGTTATTCTGTGTCCCACCAATTTCATTCAGTGAACGTTTTGAAGCTTCATATTTCGTAATTAAATTGGCTTATGTCTACTTTCTTTAGTTTTAAATAATGTTTGTTCTTGGGGAATTTTAGGTAATTTCTGTCCTTTTCTGTAGCAATATGCGCAAATACAGATAGTCACTTTGACCTTTATCTCATTTATTAAATACTATAACAAGACTGGTAATATATTTCAGTCTAAAATTGAAGAGAGATAAAAGTTAATAATAAAAAGGTAACTCTTGATTAGACTGCTTTTTTAATGTTATTTTCTTCTAATTTTCTTAAATGAAGCTTAAATACTTAGATGTTGCCTTAAATGTATCATTGATGTTATTGTTGTAATTGCACTTGCGATATAATTTAATATTCAGTAATGTATTTTTGACAAGCAGAACTATGCACTCTGTTTGCTTATGCATTGAACTACTTAAGGTCAGCCTCGGATGCGGGAGGTCGCGGGTTCTAACCCAGCTGAGTCATACCAAAGACTTATAAAAATGATACTAACAGCTGCCTCAATAGGCACTCTGCATTAAGTTAGTTTTAGGACTGGTCGGCCTGGTGTCAGGATAATGTGACTAGATGGGACATATTGCTACATGTCTGCGGCATGATGACTCAATGGTGATCATCACAACAAACTGCTACACCGCTGACATCATAGCGATATGTCTGAAAAATTGTTAAAGTTACATAAAAATCACACACACACACACACACACACACACCATTTCTAGTTCTGTCAAGTAAATCAAGGGTGGATATACGAAACCCGATACTAATGATGTGGAAAAATGGGAACCAGTCTAAAAATGGGTGAAGATAAAAAATAATATATATGGGTTTGACTAACAGATATTAGTTGACAATGAAAGTAAGATTTTACCTTTAGTAAAAATAATCTTTCTGAGAGCCAGTTGTAGCTTAGAAAAAACACAGACACGTTATTTTATTGATGGAATATCACTTTTTTAACAGACCTGAATTTGTAAAAATCATTACTTTAATCAGCATTCGACTCTTTGTTGTGGAATTAAAAGGACATGGTTGAAACATACGTGGATCTAGAGATTGCCGTGGCTATTATGATTTTCGCTACACAGAAGCTGTCATCCAGGATGTTTCTATACTGATAAATATAGCTTTGAAAATGAGCACTCAGAAATTGGTAGTTATTGAATTTTTTTATGTCGTGGTGTTTGCATAGGTTTATTATGAAAGCTGCGATAGTACCATGAGTCCTAAAGAGATGGTGCAGGCAACACAGTGACACAATAAAGATGGCTTCTTCGACGCACTCTTGCAGAGCATAATTTGTATAGTCCAGGCTACGACAGAACACGCGTGCAAAAGGGGTAAGGAGCATCTCTTAGTATCATTTTATCTTTGATGATTTGATAGGTAATGCCAGAGAAATTACTGTTGATGCTTAAATAAGTTCCATTGAAATGGATGGACAGTGCAGCAGAATGATAATGCCCATCTACATATTTCATTTTAATGTTGTTTCAGTGTTGTTTGTTTAAATTAATTTAAAAGGATAGATGTTCCTTCATTTTTGCTTTAAAATGCACACTCATCCTATATAGATCAGTACAATTATGCAACGTAAATGGTAATATATTGCCGTTGTTTACAATCTGATCAAAATGTTGATTCTCCCATATATGTTAGTATAACCTCACGCCTGTTCTGGATAGCTAAAATACTATGCAAAAACTACAATAGGTGTCAATTTATTCTGATGAGGAAAATGAAAGTATGTTATGATACTAATCAATTCCAAGAGAGCTCAAAACAAAATAGTTTGCTTTTTGGTGCGTGTACGAGTTTGTGTGTGTGTATATATATATATATATATATAACGTTGAACAGAAAACTGCTTGCTCTGTATATCTATATATAATCCCTGTAGAACATCGAATACAAAATGGCTTGCTGTGTGTTTGTGAGTGTGTAATCCCTATAGAACATTGAACAGAAACTAGCTGACTTTAGACTGTCACACCATTTGGCAAAGTTTTGTATTTGGTATGATTTTTTTAAAAACACTGCATAAAGATAAATATTTATATTAATAAAGAAACCCCCACTGTATATTCAATGTTTTGGGATGGTCCATTTTTAATGCTGACTTTCGTAAAGGTTGTACTTAATGTAAATGCCGTATTATAATTTTGTTTATTAACAGAGCCAGGTTAGATTGAGGCATAGACAGTGTAACAAGATAACCGGGTGGGATATTTCGGATTGACAACAGAACACGTTTTGACGACACGTATATATATATGGTTTAATGTGGTGATTTATATGAGCAGTAGATTATGAAGATGTGTGCGTATTTATAATCCAAATATTGGATTTATTTAACATAAAACGCACAGATTCAAAGATGGAAATAAAAATACGAATAAATTAGTTCAGTAACAAAAAAAACAAAACAAAAAAAAAAACAGGATAAATGATTCACAAATGATTCAATAATGGAAAGATGAATATAGTTCACTCAGATAGTAAACGATGTAAGCTTTTTACTCATAGTAAAAATGTATTCGCTCAGGTAGCGAAATTATGTTGCTAAACACAAGAACGGATATACCATCTATCTGTCCAGTCCTGAATGATACACTGGGTCTTACTAACCCAAAATTAGCCTACAGCTAATAAAATACATGTATGTAGATACACTCCGTTACCCGTGCACCATATCCGCTCCACAGCTACGAATCAATCTCACAACTGCCACAGACTCCGGACCCTCGGAATACTATGATCACTCGGAACATTAGACCCTCCTGACACTCCAAATATTAGACCCTCCGGACACCCTGGTCCTTTGACGGCTCTACAGCTGGGTCACCTTAGTCACTCTTGACATTAGACACTCCGGCACCTTAAACGCTCCGGACAAACGGACGTTTGTCCACTCAGACAACACCGGACACCCCGGATATTCCTACCCTCAGACAACACCGGACACCCCGGATATTCCTACCCTCAGACAGCTGAAAATATACCCGATACAGTGTACTAAACTTGATACAGACATAATAACGTAAGGACGTCATACATGGTAAGTTATAAAGATCATATTATTATGGCAATTACAAAATGACAGGTTCAATAGTAAACCTAACCCTGCTCGATAAGACTATAGTAAACAATTCTTTAAAAAAATGTAGCTTTACATTACCAATATAAATCCTGTACTACGTTGCAACAAGAATAAAAAAATGCACGCATTATGCTGTATAAAAAAAACTATATAACAAACATGCAAAGGTAAATATGGTAATACACTAGTTATCACTTAAGACCGAAAAATTACCTACCCCTACAGCTGGAGTTGTGCGAATCCTTTAAGCAAGCCGCTTGCTGACAAAACCATTAGTATTGTGCAGACCCTTTACATACAGTAAAATATTTATACGTTTAGACGTTTCGTTTTGCCGTATCGAAAGCACCTTGCACGTGTGGCATAGGACGAATCGTACTCACGATTTCGAAATACAATAGACCATATACATAATCACCCTCGGGCATCGTTGTACAGCGAAAAAGCGAAACCCGAGTACATGTATTTAATGAATAACATTTATACCATTCCGTGACAGACAGAAACAAGTTCCAGCACCATTTCTACTTCTAACAAAGGTATCTGGAGTAAGGAGGCAACACTTTTCCTCCTAGAAGAGTATAGGAAGTACAAGGAGAAAGTTAAATGTGTAGCACAAGGAAGCAGAGTTTTGGAAACAATAGCACTTAGTATGCATGCCAGTGGCTACGGTTTTATGCTAGTCAGGTTTCAGTGGTATGGGAGACTCATTAGAGGCTACATAAATGTGAAGGACCACAAAAGCAAGAGTGGAAATAATCTAAAGACATACGAATATAAAGGAGAGCTAGACAACATTTTTGGAGACGATCCTAGAGTTATGTCAAAAGTCATGAGTATATCCTGGAAAAGGGCTTTGGCTGTCAATGATGAGCACACTGAGGAAGCAGTAGAATCATCATATAAATGCTCAAATCTAAGCAAAACTGAAGTGAAGATCACACTCAGCACAGGCTGTAGACTTCATGAAGAACTACGTCACACCCAGCACAGGACGCCATGAAGAAATATATTGAACAGCTAGATCACACTCAGCACAGGTTGTGGACTTCATGAAGAACTATATCACACCCAGCACAGGACGTCATGAAGAAATACATCGAACAGCTAGATCACACTCAGCACAGTACGTAATGAAGAACTAAATTACACCCAGCACAGGTAGTCATGAAGAACTACACTGAACAGCTAGATCACACTCAGCACAGGACGTAATGAAGAACTACACTTTATTATATGCTCATTTTTCCCCGTTAACTTTACATTCTGAATTTCCTCAAAATGTATTTTCTTAATTCTGCAAATCCGAATTACATGAGCCATGTCATAGGTTTTTAATCTGGATTACACATTTCGAAATTGTGCTGTAATTTCGATGATAAGTGCAACTGCATCCTCCTTACTGCACTCAAAATGAAATACGCATTAAATTCCATAGCGTCTTTTTGATAATTGCAATTGAAAGACTTCATATTTTTCCCACATTATGATTTCAAACATTCAATGACAGAAACAGAAACACATTTGCAGATGTGAACACGCTTCTCCCTAGCTTATTAAATCTCATGTATTTCATGTGGAATCGTCACATACAAATCCAGTCCATAATCACGAAATTTCCTAGAATCGAGAAAAATACCCAAATATATTCATTCCAGATCAAATGGAAAAGTGGTTGCAATGCACATTCATTCACAATATGACTCTAAATTTCAATTTTAACTAGACACGTCATTTTTTTTCGAAAGTTATGTCGAGTGCGCGACTAAGTTCAAATTTATCTGGGCGGAGTTACGTGCGCAGTAATAATGTTGATTTGTGTAATGATGAATATGCGCTTGTGTATTTAGTTTGAAATGCGGCATACATTCCTTTACGTTGTTTCTTGTAGTGCATTGTGTTTATATAATTAAACCTTAGGTAGAATTAAAAATGAGCATATAATAAAAAGGTTAGTGCATTTGTATGGGAAAATATGAACTCGTTCAGTCGGAAGGATATACTGCACTCCCAAGGTCGTGCAGTATTCCATCCCAAAACTCGTTCATATTTTCCCATACAAATGCAGTAACCTATAAGAACATCTAGATCACACTCAGCACAGGACGCCATGAAGAACTACATCACACCCAGCACAGGACGTCATGAAGAACTACATTGAACACCTAGATCACACTCAGCACAGGACGCCATGAAGAACTACATCACACCTAGCACAGGACGTCATGAAGAACTACATTGAACAGCTAGATCACACTCAACCCCGACGTCATGAAGAGCTACATTGAACAGCTAGATCACACCCAGCACAGGACGTCATGAAGAACTACACTGAACAGCTACATCACACTCAGCACAGGACGCCATGAAGAACTACATCACACCCAGCACAGGACGTCATGAAGAACTGCATCACACTCAGCACAGGACGCCATGAAGAACTACATTGAACAGCTAAATCACACTCAGCAGAGGACGTCATGAAGAACTACATCACACTCAGCACATGACGTCATGAAGAACTACATTGAACATCTAGATCACACTCAGCACAGGACGTCATGAAGAGCTACATTGAACAGCTAGATCACACTCAGCAGAGGACGTTATGAAGAACTACATCACACTCAGCACAGGACGTCATGAAGAACTACATTGAACAGCTAGATCACACTCAGCACAGGACGTCATGAAGAGCTACATTGAACAGCTACATCACACTCAGCACAGGACGTTATGAAGAACTACATCACACCCAGGACAGGACGTCATGAAGAACTACACTGAACAGCTAGATCACACTCAGCATAGGACGTCATGAAGAACTACATTGAACAGCTACATCACACTCAGCACAGGACGTCATGAAGAATTACATTAAACAGCAAAATACAAGGCAGGCATAAAAAGCAGAGCGGAGAGAGAGGATGAGAGACTTAGTAGCGGTGAGCCTTGTAAAAACTATCATTGAAACAGAATCTTAGAAAAAATGGATGTTTGTTTGTATCTATGGAAATGTGCAAGTACTGTTACTAATTGCGTTAGCAATTTGCCTTTCCAATATCTTATTGGCAAATTTTCCTTCTTTTTCTTTCATAAAATTGTATTGTCATATTTATATGTTAAAAGATACACAGATGTATGCACAATAATATAAAACATGATACATGATCAAACATGAAAACAAGGTATGATAGTTGATTAAATACGAAAAACACTCCTTTTTTGGCGTGTCACAAACACACACTCAAAGCTGGTTTGGACAAGCCTAGTATAACATATTTTGCCTAACAGGCTTTTGGTCATTTCAATTTCTCAGTGGCAACTGTTTTCATACATGCAGCTGTCTTATCCTTTCCTTTTCTTTCTGCTGTATATATAATAGAAATTGTCTAACCCTATAAAAATGGAACTAAATTTTATATTATTTATTAATTGTAGAAAATTGACATGAATATTATTACAAAAAATACTGTTCAGTTTAAAAATGTACAATCCTCTCTATGATGCTTCTTTGAAACTATTTATCAGAATAATAATAATAATAATAATAATAATAATAATAATAATAATAATAACAACAATAATAATGATGATGATGATGATGATGATGATTATAATAAACAAATTAAGTGTTCCTAATTTTGCAATTTGATATTATACAATTTTACAACCTTAAAATCTTTGTACAATAATAGCACAAAGTGGCGTACTCCAAATTTAATTCTGAAAAGGAACATATATTTTAAAAAAAACTTGGATTCACTGTTTGAATAATTTCAGACATATTTGAAACATTCTAATTATAATATTATTTATAGTATTCGTTGATAAATTCACAATATTTGATTATTTTTACTTTCACTATGAATGAAAGACCACAACTCACTAGATGAATGCAATCTGGCTGTTTATGGTATCACGGTACCAATTGTTTTTCCATATACCTCAATGCTAATGTTTTGTGAAATAAATATACTTTCTGTCCTACTTGGGCATGCATGTCACACGCTGTCCTATAGAACAATGCTAGATTGTCAATTTGACAATGACATAACCAGGTACTCCATTGCATTTAAGAGAGATAACTCTACTGGAACTAGACAGGGGTAAGAGTTATCTAGTCACAACAAGCACATTTTCAGTCATGTGTACCATATTTTAAAAAAATCATAAAAAATACAAAATATGATCTAGATAGAAATTAACACAAACTCACATGTTGCCAAGAGGCTCAACTTTTTTTTAAGCCAAACAGAAAGTACAAGTCTTACATAATGCACCAATCACAGCTAGTTTTGTTCTTTAATTCTGAATACAATGTTCCATACACCTTAAGCTCCGCCCACCTGGACTTGCGCAATTGGTACCGTTATACCTTATGACCTATTCTACGTCTGTTATAGAATGGTCCTTTGCTATACTTTATTATGAGTGGTAGTACATAGGGGCCGGGAAAAAGCTACATCTGGTAAAACAGACCCAACTGAACAACACTGGTGGGGGGGTGTAGTTGGGTGGAGCTTAATGTATTGGAAATAAGGTATTCAGAAATAAACAAGCTTTGATTGGTGCGTTATGTAAGAGTTGTAGTTTCTGTCAGGCCTTTAAAATCATTGTCTCTTGGTAGCATGTGAGATTATGTTAATTCATATCTAGATCATGTTTTTTGTAAATAAAAGTTTTTAATGATTTCATCAAAATATGGTACACCTGATTAAAAATGAATATGTTGTGACTGGATAACTTTAAACCCCTTTTTAGTTCCAGCTGAGTTATTTCTCTTTAATGCAATGGAAAACTTGGTCCGTATCAAATTGACATTCTAACATTGCTCTCTATGACATTGTGTGACACGTGTGTATGCTGACGTAAGATAGAAAGCATATTTTTTTTATTTCAAGTTAGCATTGGTTCCTTCAGATTGTCCTTAGAGCCAAGGGTTACTGCCTCCACATATGTGTCTAAGGTAAGATGATCAAACTTCCTCTTCTCATTATTCTTCCGTTTCTATTGACCTTTTCTTTTCTTTTTTAAGCTACTTGTCTGTTTTAGATGCACACCTTCCTCTGGTTTTTAACTCCATTTATCTTGCTATATTTGTTGTTTTTCTTTTGAAGTTTTCTGTATTTTATTCCCCCAAGTTCACCCAGAATCCAAAATTACTTAGAAGCTGTGATCTACTATTCACAGTGACAGATTGGCTTATTGCATCAGTTGTATTCACTACACACAGAGAGAATCTTTTTGTTTGTGTTACAGAGAGGATGGCTATGCAGACCTTTGTACGAGGAGTAGGGGTTAGTGACCTCGTGTATCTACATCTAGTGTACAATGTTGAACGCTCATACTTTACAATAAGATTGGGTCATGGCCAGCTATTTGTCATGTTAAGATTTGTCTCTACTAAACAAATACGAAGTCCCTTACTTTACATGAAGTGGCCATTTTGAAGTAGGATAGGTAACTACTGAGTAGTACATTGACCTTTGACCTGGTTATTACATAATATGGTGTAATATGAGTTATCCCAAATCATCCATGTGAAGTTCAGTATGAGTTGACGTGAATAAAACCTATTCATTGTTAAAACAATTCATTTTATTCCCAAAAACAGTTTTGCAGTAAAGCACAATAATGAAAACAGCATGAAACAACTCAAGGATATTTACATTACACACTGATATAAGATATAGTTAGGTACCTCATAACACAATTTTGTGTACAGATCCAAGCTGTATCACAGATAATTGAAAAAATCAAGTTTTACTATAAATACACTGATACCATTTGAAGAGCATTGGTGGAGTGGGGTTGAGCTTAATGTATTGGGAACATTGTATTCAGAAATAAACAACAGAACTAGCTGTGATTGGTGCATTATGGAAGTGTTGTAGATTCTTTCAGGCTTTAAAAAAAGAAAGTCTCATGGCAACATGTGGGATTATGTTAATTCATATCTACATCAAGTTTTGTATTTTTTTTTTAGGATTTTGTAAAAGTGTGATACAGCTCGTGGAAGATATGTATTGTGACAGGATAATTCTTACCCCTGTTTAGTTTCGGCAGAGCTATCTCTCTTAAATGCATTGGAGTATCTGGTTCTCTCTTTGTCAAATTGACAGTCTAATATGACAATGTCTGACATACATGCATGCTGAAGTAGGATAGAAAGTATATTTATTTACCAAACACTAGCATTGAAGTCTGTGGAAAAACAGTTGATACCGTTATAACCGTCTATAGGCAAACCTACTCAATTTATGGGATGTCTGACTCAGTTACTACATTGAATCTCTTCGTATAGGTATGAGAAAGACAGCTCAAGAAAAGAAGTTCTACTAGAAGAATAAAAACAGCTGAAAAACGCCTGATGCAGAAAATCAAAATATTATTAAATATTGTGCTCTACAGTTTCTTATTTTATGTTTTATATGGCAATCTACATTTTCATATTTGGCAGAGAGTTGGCAGCTGTTCCTCACTGGTTATCCTCGTTATTTAAAAACAGACCTCATTTATCTTAGATATTGTTAAATGAACTTTTAATTCCCTTTTTTGGTATATGATTGAGCGGTATAATTTCGGTTATAGAGAATATGGCTTGGCCTTACTTCAGATGCGAACTTATAAAAAAGATTGCTAGCTACGTTTGGTCATTTTCACTTGGACACAGGTCGCTATTTTTACTTCTGGGTCCTGTACTGCCAGTCTATGTTAGATTATTTTTTCGTGTCTTACTTTGGTGGTAATGCTTAGGTTAGAGTCAGGCATTCTTGTTAATGATTTAATGGAAGTTGTTTATTCTTTACAATATCAGTATTATGGTGTGGTTGTCCGTATTTTGGTGACAGTGTGCCGTGAATGATGAGACATTATTGCTGGTCAGGAAGTGAAATCTGTGACATATATACATTCGCTAATATCTTCCACAGACAACTGCAATCTACCACAATCCACTAAAATCGACTATGAAAAGACTTCAATCGACCACAATATTCTACATTCGATGGTGAATATACGATGGTCGACTAATATATATGCCACAATCCACTACAATCTACCACAATGAATATGAAAATACCAGTCCACTACAATCTACCACAATGAATATGAAAATACCAGTCCACTACAATCTACCACAATGAATATGAAAATACCAGTCCACTACAATCTACCACAATGAATATGAAAATACCAGTCCACTACAATCTACCACAATGAATATGAAAATACCAGAGTCCACTACCATAAAAATAACACATCAACCACTACTGACCAGAAAACACTATAATGTACAAAATTGATATGTTAATAAGGAGACAGACCAGCTGAAAACCTGGCGGGCCGGTATTAAACCGTTCGAATAGCCACCCTAATTGTATTTTATTGGTATACATTATAACTGACACATTCAAAGTGCTCAGCAATCCAGATATTATTTCAATAAGATAAAATCTCATTGTGTGTAGCGAAAATTGGACTAATGGGTGTCATACACAAGACAACATTTGAATATATTCAATATTTAATTGGACTAATGGGTGTCATACACAAGACAACATTTGAATATATTCAATATTTAATTGGACTAATGGGTGTCATACACAAGACAACATTTGAATATATTCAATATTTAATTGGACTAATGGGTGTCATACACAAGACAACATTTGAATATATTCAATATTTAATTGGACTAATGGGTGTCATACACAAGACAACATTTGAATATATTCAATATTTAATTGGACTAATGGGTGTCATACATAAGGCAACATTTGAATATATTCAATATTTAATCATTTTGTAACTTTTGAATGTATACAAGACAGAAATATTTAAAAATATTATACAAAAAAATGCAAAATAACAAAAACAAAACAAAACAATTTAAATTGGTTGAACTGATACGTATACAGCCTCCGGATATGGCCATATAAACAAAGCATGAATATATACAATAAATTTGTTCATTCAATATGGCTAAACAAGGATAATTCATCGCCTTATAACGGCGTGAATGCCTTTGCGCTGAGGGACGATCTTTGTTACATGAATCTCCCGGACGACAAAGCAGGATGTCATGAGATCATGCTAATACCAGCGACCCTGTCTTTCTACTTTATGTTCCTTGGTTATTGCACCATTAGCCTGCACTTTAAATTCCTTGGTTATCGCACCATTAACCTTCACTTTTAAGAAGAATTTAGTACACAGGTTTTTAGTCCACTTTCGGAATTTTTCTCAGAAACCAATTTTGTCTAGTGACTTGTCTATAGAGTTATGTTCCAATCTATCGAAAGCTTTCTCCTGGTCCAAAAATCATGGCTCCCTTTTATCCTTGCATGTTTCTGTAATCAATGGTAGTTTTTAAAGTTAAACTGTTGTTTGGGATATCTCTTCATAGTCATCCACAACTTTGATTTACATGTATTATATTATTCATCCCCATTCTAATTCTTTTCGCATGAATTCCACTTATAATTTTATAATCTTCATGCAGTAATGAAATTGGACGCCAATTTGTTAAAATCTTCCTGGTCTCCCTTCCCTTTATATAATGTTGTTATTATTCACTCCCTCACTGTTGCCGGCATTTCCTCCCTCAAAATATGTTGGTATATAAAGATTCTAAAATATGAGTAATCTACCTTTTACAAGTTTGGTAAAATTCTACAATGAGCCCGTCAGATCCTGGTGATTTTCCTTTTGGCATTGATGTTATTATTTTCTCTATCTCCTCTCCCCCAATAAATTCTTCACACTCCCCTTTTATCTCATCAGTGATTTTTTCCTCAGCTTTTACCTCGTTTATTTATGCATGAATATAATGTTCCTATATATTCTGTGACGTATATGATACTTGTATATATTCCCATATTTACTCCAAGACCTCCCATTTCCCTATATAAGTCTGCCAATCCTCTCTAATTTCCTCAGTATTATTTTATTTTCCCCTCCTCACCTTTTCTTGTCAACATAGCCCTTCGGTCTTTTCGTATATATATTTTCTTGCCCTCAAGCGTTTCCCTTGTAATTATTCTTTATTTACTTTATTTAGTTCAAGTATTGCATTCTATTTTCGTTTGCTATTTGAGTCGCTTCAATAACCTTTGTTAACTCGTATTTTCTTTTATCTATTTTCTCCCACCTAATTCTACAATATCGTTCTGTCCTATTTCTTATTTCCTTTTTCAGTTTATCGCCTTCATTTCTTATTTCAAATTGATCTTTTGCCATACATGTTTGAAGCTTAGTTTTCATTATCTCTGTGTATTAATTATCCTTCAAAATATTATCATTTAATTTCCACGTCTTACTTTCCCCCTTATATATATATATATATATATATATATATATATATATATATATATATATATATATATATATATATATATATATATATATATATATATATATATATATATATATATAATTTTATGATCTGATATTTTTCCTCCCGAATTTCACTATAATATACCTACTTTACTCCAATCTATGACACATAAAACTTATCTAGTCTGCTTGCCTGTCCGTCTCTATAGTCGCAGGTATATTATCTTAATTAAATTAATTAAGTTTCCCTTTAACGATCTATTAAAACTGTTTCCCCTTATAAGTTAATTAAAACAATGTGTTTCATTAAAATATCTTTAACAGTGAGCCCTCCCTCGTTCTGTCTATCTCTCCTTCCACCCAATTGAAATCCCCTCCCAGTATAAAACATTCCATTGAAAAATTCTGTACATATTCTGAAAGTTTCTCAATAAATGGTATGTTCTTGCATTATATTGCACCGGTACAGAAACATTTAGAATGTGCAAATTTCATATTTTCACATGGATTAATCTCCCTTAAAAAAGTCCCCTATCCTAATTTCTTTCAATTTCTTTGCTGTGTTTTTAATTTTTATTGTTGCTACTCCCGCCTTTCGCCCGCCATCTTCACACTTGTGAAATACGCATGCAAAAAAAACCCCCAAACAGTTATGATTCTTGCTTCGCTCGATTTATGCAACAAACGCATAATCACAAAATCATACAAAACGGTTACCGCGTTAAAGGCAGGTCTCATTCTTATCTGAATATAACACTTCATTCCGCATTACTTAGAAAGAAATCTATTACTTTGTCATGAATATATACGTGTTCTGGAACAGACAGAACTTAAATTATACACTGTCTCCAAATCCTCATTTTTTTTTACATGCAGCAAATATAAGGTCTTCCATTTTCAAGTGTATTACAAAGCAAGCAGATATACGTCTCATCTACCTAGCATAATTAACTCGGCTCACAATCCAGATTTTACATGTGATAACCATTTTGAAAAATAACCAATTTTGGGGTGACAAAAATAGCGTCAGAATATCAGGGAGTCACGATTTTGTCGTCCTTTCCTTGTCCTCCTTATGCACTATTATAATGATGAATTGTTTCCTTATTGTGCAACCAATATATATATATATATATATATATATATATATATATATATATATATATATATATATATATATATATATATATATATATATATATATATATATAGACAGATTTTTTTAGAAGTAACTTTTTAAATTGAATATTTGACTGAAATATTGTATTGCATAGAATAACCAAGCGATCGTCTATGATGAATGAATGCTAAATTGTACATTTTAATAAGAAATATAACATTTACAAGATTTTCTTTACGAAAATATTTTCTCAATATCGTTCAATTTAACTCTTGGCAAATGCCTATTTGTTGCTGCACTATTAAGAAATAAATGTCAATTAAAAACTTGTTAAATCCAATTCTTTCTTTGCGTTTGTTCTGGTAATTGGTTCCACGTTATGACTGTGATATGTATTCTTCCTTTCCAAGGTGTAATGTGTGAATCAATCGTCACAGCGAGGCCAGAGAAACTTCCCTGAGTACCTAATTAAGTGCTTACTCGGTGTCGATAGAAGGATTTATTTAAATACTGTTGAATTTTAAGTAGTGTTGGCAAGATCACACGAGCTAATCGGAAAGCATTTTGCCTGCAACCGACTATTACATCGTATAAAATGTGTCTACAATACAGTAATGTCCAGATTTAAAGTCATTCAAACAACAGACAAAATATGGAGAGCGAATTTAAGTATACATTAAAGTAATATCCAGGTATAGTCTTCCTAACAATATACTAAATATGGATATAGAATATGCGCGTAAACCCTATCCTAAAGAAATGCATATATAGACCAAAAGAAGGAGGAGGGTTAGGTGATTCATTCATGTAGTAAGCAGAAAACATATATTATAAATAGGATAAGATATCTAACTAAAACACAACAGCAACCCTGGTAAGCAATTTACATATATTTTGTATGGATATTTATGTAGATTTAACAAATTATGTATACAAAATAATAATACCGTAATGAAATTGATAGAACCACCACTCTATTGCAGACTGATAAGGGAGATAATTTACAAATATAGAGTTAAAGAGAGAATAAGGAGAGAGAAACACGAAAATAAAATATATGAGAGGGTATATGGAAAAGATGGGCAGGTACAGACTCGACATCTAAACAATGTAAGATGTTCCTTTATCTCCATAATATTTGGACCACGCGAGAAATTGCTTTCAAGAAATACATAAGACACATAATCCCACCATGTCAACTCTGTGGGGAATTCTAAAATCATATTATATTAAGATACTCTAAAACCGCAACAGACCGATACAAATTAATACATAAATTACGGAAGAAATAAAGAGGGATAGACGCACAAATAATGAGGTATTATTAACGAGGTATATAATCTATGTTGGGGTTTGGACCGAGACAAGGATATCCCAGTCAAGGGTTTATATTATTTGTCTCCCCACGAGGCTTGCCCGAGTGGAGAGACATATAATATAAACACGTGACTGGGATTTCCTTGTCTCGGTCCAAACCCCAACGTAGGTTATTTTTCTCACCCAATATTTTCCTTTATAGTAAAAAGAATTCTTCACTAGGTAGTGTTCACGTGCAATGTTTACATGTGGCGCATGAATATAAATATGTTATGAGGGATGTGGTGTGACCATTGCGTCCGAAGTACACAGTTTATACGCGTGAGCAAAGAAAAATAACAACATAAAACGTCGCATAAAAGTGAGGTAATTATCACATTTAAAATAAGGATGTTATATGAAATTGACAATAAATAATTCATATTTATTACAAGAAACTGTTTTATTTTCATCAGTTCCAATTTTGAAAAGTTATATTGTAAATAACAAAACGATATTGGCTACTCAGCTCTACTGTAGTTATACTTAGTACAATCTGTAACGAAGAGCAACATCTTTCTTTAGATTATTCATGGATAATTAGAGATCTGTGTCACTATCGTAGATAACTATTCTTTTCTTTGGAGGAGGTGAAACTGTGTGTGACATACTTGTGTTGTCCTTAATATTGATTGTAAATTTACCCCCGTGTTTAATAGACCCTCCAAAAACGAACTCCAGCTGTTAACCATGTGCTAAACTTTCAAATTCACGGATTCTTTGAACATTTATTTTTCTGTCCTGGAAATATGGCAAGTGTTACAGTGAAATTTCCTTATTGATTAAGGTATTGACGGATAAATGATTCCTTCTGGCTGGTAAGTGCATTATTTGTCGTTAAATATTGTAGTTCTATTTTGGATTTAGCCGGGCACAATGGAGATGATTAACAAAATTAGAATATATCATGTTTTAGATAACACATTTCTAGCTGTTACTAAGTGTATAGGTCTATAGTCTTTAGAATTTTATTCTATATGTAGCACAGTCATTTTCAGGCCAACGTCATTAAATGTAGCTAACATTATATAATTTGTTTCACACAAAGTATTTAAAACTAGTCAGGTAGCTTTAGCTACATTTAATGACGCTGACCTGAAGAATGTACTGACCTAGGCCTGCATATAGATAAAATTGACCATGCTGTGTGGAACAAAATAGCATAATATCAAAAAGTTCGACATCGTGTGCGTTTGTGTCTTTGTCTCTCATGAAATGGTTTTTTATTGTGTGTTCTCAAAGATGGATTTACCATAAGCTACTATGTTTTTGTTATAGATTTGTTGTTGCTGTTGTTGTTTGATTTTAGTACAACTACGTAAGGCAGAGCAGAAAACACCATAGGTTTCTTTTCTTAAAAGTAGTTCTGAGCGCGTGGACACCTTGACTGAGACGACTGGTCTGAGATGACTAGACTGAGATAAGAAAAGTAAGTAAGCAAAACAGCTAGATTTCTCTGTCGCATGGGTGATATATATATATATATATATATATATATATATATATATATATATATATATATATATATATATATATATATATATTGAACAAATCGATGATATAACGTTAATTATGAAATCCAAAGACGAAATTGACTTTGAAGGCATAGAGGTTCTCTTAGAGCTAAGTATTAGATAGACGCTTCCCTCTTCTGTGTATATAGAGGCGGGATACAAGAGACCCAGGTGGTACGTCCCCTCCAGGTGAGAGGATACCCCAACGGGAGTCGTTGGGGCTGCTCCCCACCCCACACATCCCGTTTTTTTTTTTTTTTGTTTTGCAGAAGGGAGAGGTAGCCCAACATTAGAGGCAGAATTAACCCTATAACACACTAACCTATTACCTCGTACATATTAACATAACCCTAACCATATTGGGCACAAAACGCAAATACATATAAGATAGGGAATGTGGCCCATTTGGGTAGAGAGTAAATGATGATGTGATACCTATGCTTCGTGGTTAACGCTACATACAACGGATCACATCGGATATCCCAAAAGGAAATACCAAAATAAAAGAACATTACGATAAAACGAACAGGGGAATACACAAAGACAATACTAAAACCTACCAGGTGGTAAAACTATACGCAACACATGCACTCACACAACTGAAAGATCCTTCTTTACTTCTGTTTGTTTTGACTTCCAATTTTCTATATTCCTAGCACAGCAAAAAAAAAAAAAAACAGATAAGGAAGTCACGGCATGGGTAAGAAGGGACTGGCCTCTGTGGTGGAAGTTGATGGACAAAGGAGCCACCTGACATAATCATATGCGAGTCCTGGGTCCCGATCCGAATATATTTTTATTTTTATTAGATCGGATTGTATATAAATAAAGACAACATAATAGTAAGATTTGACCCTTCAAGCCAGTCCATACAGAAAAACATGCTATAGCATACAATACAAAAGAGCAATCCGTTGTTTTCACGTGACGTCACAAAACGTGTGTACTTTCACATCCTCCATGTTGAGTCCCAAGCCAGCAAACCGGCACCTAAAAACATCGTTCTTCCCGCATAATTACGAAGACACGTCTCATTTTGTGCGTAAGAATATAATAATACTTCACATTCTGTTGTTCCTGTCAACCGCACGAGACCGAATGCGTGACTTTTCTACTTGTTTTCTTCAAGTAAAACATTTAAATGTCAACCATCTTGGTTATTCTTTCATAAATAAATTAGATCGATCAATAAACAAACGCATACACAAATGGATACACAAACAAGTAAACACATGGGCTGAAATCAATCATTTGGTTATCGTTCAAGTTAAAAAAGCTAATTGTTAATATATAATTTCATATTTCTAAAAGCATTTCAGAAATACTTCGTTTTGACATTCGACACAAAGTCATGTTCCGTTAGGCACGTGTTTCGTTTGAACACACTGAAGATGAAACTTATTTTAATGGTTATCGCTTTGATTCAGTATCATCCTACATCCATCATTTCCACCACAAATACAATATCTGACCATACTAATTAAATTGGTTTGTCAATTGTCTTTGGCACAAACACCTGTTGACGCGAAAAGTATTTGTACATACAAGTTCTGGCATAAAACACATGCTATGAAATTTGAATTCGTAACTGATATTGTATCCATAAAATCATTGTCCGGAAATACTCTTTCAAGATGACAAGCTTAGGGATATGATACGAAACACTTTAAAATTGTCAATATTGTCTGTAAAAAAATAATAAAAAAATAACTGCATTTATATTTGATAGCTATATGCAAGATTACGGTTCATAGTCACTATTCTGTCCTTCGATATAAGCAAGGGAACTTCCAGCTTTATTTTTATTTTCATGCTATAGGGCACTTAATTTCAAGTATAATCTATGTATCCTTTCGATGAAGTAAATGTCCTTGTAAACAGTTAAATCAGATTATATTGAATATACATGATGACTAATGTTGAAAAAGGTTTGTTAGGAACTCAAGATGGCGGCGCAAGGTGCGTGCGTTGCATTGTGGGTATTTGCGTACTCAATCGTGACGTCTGTGTAAACAACCCATACCTTTTCGGTAACCTAGTTATCTCCCTCTCGTATTAGGTATTTACTACTTCCGGTTGGAAATTATGCTGCTGGACAAGAAGATAACTGCTGTCGTCACTAACGAATCCGTCTTTGCCAAGTATTTCGTATTTTGTTATGTTAATCATGACGCATGAGTGATTTCTATTCCCTCTAACAGTGTACAACTACTATGGTGGAAAGGGCTGGGGAACTACATATATATAATACAGCGACGAAATGAAGAAAATCACTTTCTCTCTCTCTCTCTCTCTCTCTCTCTCTCTCTCTCTCTCTCTCTCTCTCTCTCTCTCTATATATATATATATATATATATATATATATATATATATATATATATATATATATATATATATATATATATATATATATATATATATATATATATATGTATATATAATACTGCTTACGAAAACGCCGGTCTCGTCACATTAGAAAATAATTACTAGACCAAAACCGGAGAACCATCACAACACATAACTGTTGACAACTATTATACCTTGCATTTTTTTTTAACGCAAATAAACAAAGTAGATAAAAAAAAATTAATGCAAAAATTAAAATATAAAATGATCATTCCAAAGACAAACACGATATTACATGATTTAAAAAATATAGCACACACACACACACACACACACACACACACTCTATCGTAGATAGTGTCTGAGGAAGGAAGTATATGTCATAAAGAAATATACCGGGAAGGAAAACAAAAAGACCAGCTCCAGAGACATTGTGAGTATGACACAACGTAAAATAATAAAATGTAAATAGCAATGAGGAACCCTGAACAAGAATAATAAATGCCTTGTTTTTCAAAATTCTTTTTGATTTGTTACAGAAAAACAAACACGCACACTATAGGGGATACGGAAACTCAATTAAACCTTTAAAGTGCCAAAAAAAAATAAATCAGTATACAGCTCACCGTTCGTACAATAACTCAGATAAACAGTCCAGTTATTGTGGAATGTAATTAGTCGATTATAGATGTGATGTGATGTGATGTGATGTGATTTGGATTTTTAACGTAGCTTTAACAATTTTTCAGTCATATCGCTACGATGTCTGCAGTGTGGCAGTTTATAGTGATGTCTAGCACTGGGGCACAATGCCGCAGACATGTAGCATGATGTCCCACCCAGTCACATTATCCTGACACCAGGCCGACCAGTCCTAACACTAACCTCTTAATGCTGAGGGCCAAGCGAGGCAGCTGTTAGTACCATTTTTGTAAGTCTTTGGTATGACTCGGCCTGGGATCGAACCCACGACCTCCCGCTTCCGAGGCGGACGCTCTAGTCGATTATAGATAGGTATGACTAAAATACGCAATGAAACAATGGAAAGCAATGAAAATAAAATAAGCAATGGAAATTATTGTTTGTTTTTAATTTTTTCATTGGAAAAATGAATAGAACTTCTTAATCATCAGATGCATACACATCTGTTTGAATTGCATAACAGAAAAAATAATTAATTTTCAAAACTGACGATAATAATTGGATGAAACGTGCCCTTTTGAGAAAGCATGCAATCGTCGCAAGCAAATGGAAATAAAAGCAAATTTCAGGATAGTATAAAGCTTTAACGCAATGGAAATAAAGTATGCATTGGAAATTATTTATTTTATTTTTAAATTATTTGTTTGACTAAGGAAGGTCAAAAGAAGGATTTCATCATCAGGTGCAAATTCAAAGCGTTTTTGCATAATTTAGAACATCACCATGAATGAAGGTTCATAATTTACTTACTTAAATATAATGCTACTTTCAACATTCAGTTTAACTGTAATTGCTGTTTTGTTTTTATATGTTGGTTTTGTTATTGTTGTTGATTTGCCAAGGAATTGTTTGCTTACTATTTTATTATTCCTAAATTATCTTCTACATTTTTTTAAAAGTTTCAATTGCAAGTATCTGCACAGGTTATCCACATAACCATTGATATATGATTTTATTCATTGTGCCTAACAGTTACTCGTTAATTATACTTTATTGCGCATTTATTTAGGGCCTTTAATTGGATTGTTTGCCCATGGCGCGAAATATAATTTCATTCACTTCGTTCTGTTTTGCAATGAGTGAATGTCGACCAGCGACAATATCTACCGGAAATGCTTCTAGCGCAACCGCCATAAACTAAAGAGCTCGAAAAGAATGGGCGGATAATGAGGTTACCGAAAGAGGTTATAACATACACTGGACAACACAGATCCTTGACAAGGATCACAAATTAAGGCAAAATCCTAGTGAACCAGCCGGGAATAGCTAACCATCTCAATCGTAAGTGGAATTCTGCGAGTGGTACACACCAACAATCGATAACGATTTTAGGGATATGGAAATATTCCCAATACGTGTATGTGATTTTGACTTGGCAAGTGGTGTGCCTATTGGAAGTCAGAAGGAAATGTGTACCACGCCAGATCTTCTGACGCCTGTCAGCACATCAGAGTGTATGGCTCCTGAAGTGGTTTAAGTTTGGGTTGGTGATGGTGACTCCTTCTCATATGAGAGGAAATGTAATCTCTGGAGAATGGGAATAATCATGTACATCACACTGTGTGATTAATATTATCAAGCATGTTTAATAATATATACATACTTCGACTATAAATGCAACGAAATGAGAGCCCTTCATGCGAGTTACGTATTAGTTTGAATCATGAGCGAGTGACACGAACAAACGGAATGCTAACTAGTATCAATTGGTCAAGGAAACATGTACGTCCAAACACCATACGTCAGTATAACTTATATAATCCATTAATTACCATGTTTAATTGATTATATTCGATATTCGATATTTAATATTTTTAAAATCTATTTGACGGTTTTGATATGATTATCATCTGGTGAAAGAATAATAAAGCGGAACAAATCCAGACAGTAATAAATACAGTTTTCCTTGTTACAAATCAATGCCGTAATGCATTCCACTTTTCCTTCGTAAAGTTAAAAACATAACGTCTTTGCTAAACATTTTGTTGACGTGAAAACAACAGATTGAGAGAAGGAATAAGACAGGGCAAAGACGAGCAAAGATACAAACGTTTATACTAGAAAAATAAATACGTAAGAGTTTGAAATGCTTTCTTTGTGTGATTATCCTTGTATTAAAAATAATATTTATTTAAGTCAATTACCATAATGGCCTCACAAGGACAAAGACGTTTTAAACTTAGAATAATGGAAAATATTTACTGTTGGTACAAAATGTACTGTATAGCGACGAGAAGTGTGCCTGTAATCAGATCTGCACGTGTCAACGCATGTTTACAATTACAAGTAGTAGAGGAGACACGTGCTATCGTAAAACACAACATTTGACAGCTTCAGGATAAGGGGCAATTTCAGAAAGTTTATTATGCAGTATATAAATTAATTATTTTGAGATTATGATTATTTTTCGCAATATTTCTATTACAGAATAAATCACCTTTGAAAGAAACGTTCAAAGAATATAAAAAAGAAATGGCCATTGAACAAAGAACAATACACCCGCATTATTATTATGTAAATGGTGGACCGAAAGGCTGACGAACATACATAATGGGCCGAGTACGCAATGGGACGAGTTCCTTACGTGATCTAAGTAGGTCATGGACCGAGCACGTTAATGGGCCGACTCTGCTACGGACCGAGTAGTCCCGTAATCATGAGTACAAGCAGTTTCGAGTATTTTTAGGATTTGATGATGACATACTCTCACATTGCATCAACATGTCATGAACATATGCAAGGCTGCATATCTTGAGCTGAGACGCATCAGCTCCATTCGCAAATATCTTTCAGTTGATGTCACTAAAACACTTGGGTGTTCATTAGTACTTTCAAGACTGGACTATTGTAACTCGATTCTGTCTGGTTCATCTCAATATCTACTCCAGAAACTTCAAAAAGTTAAAAACACAGCTGCTCGGATCATACTTAGAGTACCACGATCAGAGCACACCTCCCCGCTGCTCTGTACCTACACTGGCTATCCATTCGATTCAGAATCAAACACAAAATTTGTTCTCTGTGCTACGTTTCACTGACGGACTCCAGTCCAACATACATATCCGACCTCACCCATGTGTACACACCAGCAAGATACTTACGCTCCTCTTTTGACAATCGTATACTCATTATCCCCACTATGAAAATAAAGTCATTTCGACAGCGCTCTTTTACATAACAGGGCCCAGCAACATGGAATGAATTGCCCACTGAACTTAGACACAAAGACACAGTGATCCCATTCAAGAGTGCTCTTAAAACTCACTTATTTCGACTGCAAGAACAAACTTAAAGATCTAATAATGTTTCCTACCTTAAATATTTTCAGCATGTCTTTTATGTTTTCTAATGTTATGGTGTTTGTTTTTGTAACTGTATCATTACATATGTTTTTTTATGTTATAGGCGTTGTCTAATGTTGTAAAGCGCTTAGAGCTTCTAAAGATAAGGCGCTCATTATTATTATTCTTATTTATATGACACTTATGTATTATACATTTTTCATCACTCAAATTCATTAATCATGGCTACAAAATTCAATCCAAAGTTTATATGTGGCCATTGCCAGATAAGACGTATCAGAGAGAGTTTACAATGCGGGATGGATGTGCAATGCAAGTTATGATATCAAGCAAGTTTCTTGGACATCACAAGCGAAGAACTATCAAAATGGACTGATCTTAATAAAGGCTTAAAGTTCGTGTGTGTTAGATGTTGTTCCTTGGACATCACTGACAGTGAATTTTACTACTACATTGGAATACACAGACTGCGGAAGTAAGCTTCTTTAATTCACCATTTATGTAAAAAAAAGTGTTGAGATTTTCCAAACTTCCTCTAACAGATTGATGGACAGTAAATTTGTAATGTATTTCGTCATATTAAACATGGAAATTCAAAGACAGACAGTGTGTATATAAGGTCGGATCCAGTTGTTCTGAATAAAGCGTACCATGTCTATAAAGAAAATCCAGACAGTTTATTGTAGTGAAATAAAATTTGGATTACATTGTACTTAAAA
Source organism: Sinohyriopsis cumingii (assembly GCA_028554795.2). Taxonomy (NCBI): domain Eukaryota; kingdom Metazoa; phylum Mollusca; class Bivalvia; order Unionida; family Unionidae; genus Sinohyriopsis; species Sinohyriopsis cumingii. The sequence goes on from CM068827.1 coordinate 21,554,581, forward strand.
TGTGTCCTTTATAACTGTATACCCGTAAAAGGTGCGTGGAGAACTCGCCCCATTTCACATTGTTCGCTATAAGTATTTATCTTTCAACATCATCCAGATTTGAAGAACGGGTTTCTTGTACTTGCTCCTTGTCAGTCTCATCATCATATTGAATTTAGTCATAAAATGTAAGCTACATTAGTAGAAGGGCAGACGAAATACTCAACACCCTATAAATTTACTTCATTTGTCATCATAACTGCAAGTGATAGCAGAAAGAGAGGATGATAGCAGAAAGGGTTGAGAATTAACTACCTTAAAATGTGTCGTTGTTGTTGTAGGGTTTAACGCCATTTTTCAGTACAGGATAGGCTATACATGGCGGCCAGTATCAGCTGTGGAGGAAAAACCCGGGAAAATCATGGAAAGAACTAACGACCCACGAGAAGCTACTGGCATGCTTTCTCTCATACCCGCATTAGCCGAACCCGAGACTGGAATCCACGCATACAGAAGTGATATGACAATGATCCGTAACGCTGAGAACTTTTGACCACTTGGCCACTCGGGGTCCCTTTAAAATTTGTACTCTTAGGAGTAGTTCTTATTTCCAAGTAAAATAGGCTCGAACAAAGAGTAACACAAGAAAGAACGAAAACAACAAGCTTTGAAAAATATAACAAATAGTTTATTTCCCTGGAAAAATACTGTAATAATGAAAAAATATAAAAACTTACGGTTTCCAGAATCAAATCATAAAATAATACAAGAATAATCCAGAATACAATGTTTGAAGTCCTGATATTGAAATGTTCAAATGATTCCATGTTAGTGTCCCAAAGAAGAATCAAAGATGGAAGGCGATGAGGTATGCTGTAGCCTGTACTGTGTTGACGTCTACAGTTCCTTGTACAAACACAATAATTTATCTTCCAGTTTTGGAAATCAAAATAAAACTTTCCAGAAATGTCCTTGTTCAAGAATTCTGTATGAATAAAATAATATTTCCAGAGAAACGAATTAATCTTCTAGAGTCCAAGTAATCAGAAGAATTTACATATAACTCAAAAACTTAAAATCTTCAATACTTCAATTCTATTCACAACAGAAGAAAGCAACCTGACATCAAGTGTTTAAAAGCCCGGACTCTGAGATTTTTCTCTCTCTCTAAACATCACTATTAATACTAAGTATTTCGCAATTTCGGAAATGCCTAATTGCGAAATAGAGAATGATGTGACCGTGTTTACTTGTAAAAGTCACACATCTCCTGTATGTCCTTGATAAGAACAAATCATTTTACTCCTATAAAAAGTTGTTTACTTGACTCTCAATCAAATCCAGGAACTAAGTCAAAAATAGAAACAAGTGTTTCTATTATTAGGTGTCTAAGGAAAACAGGTCAAACTGAATTTTCTGGAAAATATCAAATTCCTTGTAAACAAAATTACATTTTATTGACATGTAAAGAAACGTTTCAAAGTGAAGAGCATCGAAACTGATTTGAGGGATGAAAAATAAAAATACATGGGCTTGTCAGGGATTTGAACCCGGGACCTCTCTCGTACCCAAAACGAGAATATTATTTTTCTTTCACCCAAAACGAGAATCATACCCTTAAACCAATGAGCCGTTGCTGGCAAATCACGTAGTGCATTTATTTGAATATTATGTATTGTTATGCATTCTTCCATTAATTTCTCTAGAAGCTTATGCCTGCATTGTTGACAAACATTTGTTTTATAAATAATACGTGTTTATTACAATTCAAACTCGTTACTGACTTTGGTCATTCACAGAAAGTGTTCACACATAGTCCTCACAGAGGGTTACCTCTCTTTGCTTGGATAACCGGAGCATTCCGAACTAGGATGAGCTCTGAAATAGCATTCAGAAATGTCCGTTTACATTACATATGGGTTATCAGAGGCTGCGGGGATGCAAATATAATACCTCCATATTTGACCTGAAAACAAATTAAAAGTAAATCATTGAATGAAGTATCAATTTTCTTGACTTCATTTATATATAATAAATAGGATAGTAAGTTTCGAGAAAGTATTTCAATTTAAATTGGTTTCAAATGAATCTCTCTTTTATTGCATAATTAGCATGGACTTAAAAGCTGCCGATTGGGTTAAGGATGTATTTCACGTTGGTTATAATATTCAGCAAATTAAATATAATGATGATAAAAGAAAACTTACGATCTTTAACCAAGGAATAGAGGACTATACTGCAAACAGAGAGCAAAAAAAAAAAACAAAAAAAAAAAAAAAAGGGAGTAGGAGTGGAACCGAGAAAGTCAGGTGTAAAAACTAGATCTGAAAAAAGAAGGAAAAACAAAAAAGAAGTTGCGCAGATCCGCACGACGAATTACTTGAAGAAGCAACCGGAAGTGGCCTTGCCCAGGGCCGTAAGCAGTGATCACGGGCCCCGGGGTAAGAAACACCTAGGCCTCTCCTAGTTCCTGTTCAAACAAATTTTTTATATATATAAAATTAAGAAGTGTTGCTCGGCTGGGGCCCCCTTACGGACAGAAGCGTTTATCGGGCAGTAATCGATGAAATTACCGACGATTACTACAGTGATTGATCAGTTAGAACGGCGATAATAAAATAACATGATCATACACAATGCTCAACGTGGAGCCATGATGGTCAGGGTGATAAACTCACGATTACCAATACAGAAAGTTATCTGCGGAGATGGGATTGGTGATGCTGTTCAAGGGTTATTTAAAAGAATAGTCCCAAAAGTGATCTCGACTGCAAAACAATTAGGTATGAATGCCATCGAAATCGTTCGAGATAAAGGTATTGGCGCTTTTGCTGGTGCCACTGGTAAAGCATTCTCGGCAATCCAATGACTAAAGGTATCTTCGGTGCTAAACACAAAGCCGTACTTGTTTAAAAAGTCGTCTACAACGATGCAGTCTGGCGTCCCAATACGGCTGATGTGTGTTTAGAACTGAAGATAACTTTTCTAACATTTCTTCGTATTGTACATATTGATCTCCAGGATAATATCCAAACGTGGCAATATCAAGTATTTGATCTCTATCCCTGAGAGCGGTAATGCCCTCCTCAGTAAATTTATATATTGTGTTAGTTTTACCTTTTGGTGATGGATGCCGTTGAACTTCGGACTGTGGTTGCTGGGGCGGTTGAGCGGGTTGAAGACGACCAGTAATATCATTGGGTAATGTCTTAAGAGCTTTTTGTGTTGTCTCAGTTGCTGTAACAATTTTTGGGGTTGTTTAGACAATTGGTTTAAATAACTCTTATGTACATACCTTCTTTAAATTCCACTTGAGCTTCCTGATTTAGTTGTAGCTGATGTTTGACAGAAGAATCACGGAGGGAAGATATTTCTTAATTGACTCTAGCCGTTGTCGAACTAGTTTAGCTGTATGAAATTCCATTTTCACCCCACCCCTTACCAAACAAGATCTGTCGCACTCCGCCCCCACGCCATCTGCTGTCCAACATATACAAGGCCTAAGTAAACACTTCCTAAAGAAAAAGAAGGGTAGGGCTTTTTATTCGAAATTCAGTGTGAATATTAATCACCAGGAATTATAATCTCAATTAGGTCATATAATAATTCAAGAGGCGATATAATAAAGCGATAATCGCCATGGGACGACATTCCCAAATTAATATCTATAATCTTTGGGACGACTTCTCCAGACGCAGTAGGGCGACTTCTCCTGACACCTTATACGAGTTCTCCATGGGGCGAGTTCTCCCAAGGCGAGTTCTCTACTATTCACTATAACATGCAATTAGGGTACCATTCGTACGGTTTTATACCGGATCGTCGGGTTTTAAGCTGGTTTGCTACCTTATTAACATAACAATTTTCGTAACCTATAGTGTTTTCTGAGTCAATAGTAGTTGATCGTGGTATTTTATTGTGGCCGATTGTAGTGGACTATGTTATTTTCATAGTCAATTAAGGTACACTGTAGTGGATTGTGGTGCACTGTAGAGGACTCGGCATATATACAAGTCGACTGTGATATTTTCACACTTGATTGTAGAAGATTGTGGTGGAATGCAGTATTTTCATAGTCAACTGTGTTAGATTGTAGTGGATTATGATAGACTGAAGTAGTTTGTGATAGATTCTAGTGGATTGTGGTATATATATGGTCATTGCAGAGTTTCATAGCAAATTGTGGTAGACAGTAGTGGATTGTAGTAGATTAAGGTAAATCGTGCTGCCTCTTTCTTGGAGTAACGTGTAAACGGATTGCTTCTCCTTGTAACACCACACGATACGTTCTGGTAGACGAAAAACAAAAGTTATTTGTGTTAGAACAAACGTATGACAAATTAAATTTTTCCTGAACCGTTTGGTCCAGCAATTAAGAGGTTAAATGGGTAACGAATACAATATTTTTGATATTCTGGCCTGTCACAAATCACTCTGAGAAAGGAGGATGTGATCATAACTCTTGAGTAGTCTGGAATATTCTGAGACGATCAAAAAGAACACAAACCATATTATACTTGTTTAATATATTTTATGGTACAATATAACTAATCCCAATTAAGAATAATGATCTTTTTTTCCATTACACACATACGCACGAACAAAGAATCAGCCACCTCTTGTTTTCAAGTGTTGATTCCGCGACTTTTCCAGTTTCATACATTCTTTCAGTGGTACATCTGTTGGTGTACATGACAAGTCAAACACACTTCTTGGTAAGCATGAACAGTAGATAAATGTCTTCTTCACTAGGGGATTTGTGTTGAGCACTAATCGTAGTACATTTGTAACACAATGGTTTTTCAGTTGTTACTATTCTAGAACTTAATATATGTAACAGAAAGTTGCGAAACTACCATTTTAAGTAAAATGAACAACTTAATAATTTTTCTACAATGCAAAGTGAAATTTAAGCGACGCAGTATTGTGCATTAAATCCCAGATTATCCTAATTGTCCTACCACAAGTCCAGAACAGTAGAATATTCCGAATGAATTCCAATAGTCTTGAATGTTCTGATGTAACACAATGATGTGTGTGTGTGTGTGTGTGTGTGTGTGTGTGACTTGGATTTTTAACGTAGCTTTAACAATTTTTCAGCGAGATCGCTACGATGTCTGCAGTGTGGCAGTTTATAGTGATGTCTAGCACTGGGGCATCATGACACAGACATGTAGCATGATGTCCCACCTAGTCACCTTATCCTGACACCATGCCGACCAGTCCTAACACTAACCTCTTAATGCTGAGCGCCAAGCGAGTCAGCTGTTAGTACCATTTTTGTAAGTCTTTGGTATGACTCGGCCGGGGATCGAACCCAGGTCCTCTCGCATCCGAGACGGGCGCTCTAACCACTAGACCACCGGAGCAGTTTATAACACAATGATGCAATCCAGAATATCGTTGAAAGAGCTCACAATAATCCCAAAGCAATTTGTTAATCCCAAGTCAGTCATCACTTTAGTAATTCCAATGAATGCATTTTATAAATAATTCGTCTCAATTGCACAGCTGTTAATTATGATAACAAATGGATTCAACAGGCCGATCTAGATAGGGCATTACTTGTTTATTAAATCTCGATTTATACACATTGTCACTTCTCCTAGACTTGAATCATTCTAATAAAAAACCTAATTGGATTCTCAACAAGATTGCGCTTACAATGTCCCAAACTCAAATGTTATGTAGACATCGTATTGACAACGTACAGTCATCTACAACAGTTATCTATGTAAACATTCTGTTTTCAGGTGACCGTTACCATAAAGTATAGTCTACAATAATGCACAAATGTCAGCACGCTATATAGAGATAGCTACGTTTTGTAAACTAAGTAACAGAAAAAAGCAAAAACAAAATGGTGTCAAAGACTCGTAATAATATAGACATGTTTTCGTACAAATACAATTATCTGATCATTTAACCTATAAATCTCAGAGAAATATTAGGCATGTACTATGTTGTTTAAAAAATAAATGTAATTAGTCAGGTACGCAATGAACTTGATCTCTAAGAAGTACAAAATACAGACGTACATAACATATAATCCTTAAGAATTACGAGTAAGCAATACAAATTAATTATACATAATTTACATAACTCATTCAGAGATAAAGGTTTGGGTGTCATATGTTTGTATGAACTGGTAATAGCTTGGCCACATAAATCTGCAGGTAAACAAAATCCAAGGCATTCAGTCACTGAAATACATATGACATGTCTCGTGGAATCGGTTCTTGTAAATGAACTTGGTAATCCTCTAAGTCGGTAATTGCGTGTCATTGATTTCCTAAAATGGAATTCGACGCAACAGTGACTGCCGTAACCGTGGAGTGGCAAGTCTAGTAGTCGCTCAAATGTCAGTCAATAAATTTTCAGTAGCTTTTCTTCACTGTCTACTCACAGGAATGTCTTTTTGGAGGAAATAGTCATACATTTTCAAACTGAGTGTGCTGGTAATCAATAGCCGTAAGGTGCAACATCACTCTCGTCGCATGGAGCAGCATTGTACTAGACTTAACTGAACTTGGTTTCAGTGGGCCCACCACAGCGTTTCGGTGTCGAAATCATCTTTCTCAGTCGAAGTCCATGGTTACTACGATCTTTCTGTCTTATAACTCTGTCCATTTCTATACTGAAGGACTATACCCATACGGTTGTGATCGGGTGATTGCACTAATTGCTTGTAGAGGATCTGAAACGCTTGTCTAATTGTTGACTTCTAATTTGATGGTCCGACACATGTACAGTCTTGTGAGGGTCGACCGTGGTGACACGAAAATCATGATCTTGACCTGACTTTAAGTCTTCTTTTAATTTATCAACCTTGACCCTAATGATATTTTTTAATTTATCAACCTTGACCCTAATGATATTTTTTAATTTATCAACCTTGACCCGAATGATTTTTATGTTGAGTCATTTCACTTTACATTTGGTAAGAAGTTGACTTTCCTATCTCGAAACTGGTAGCCGTGATTTGTAAGCCCAACACTGGTATAATTAATAATAATGTCTTCCCGATGTTCGTCTGTTCACGCTTTTTATCTTATGTGCTTGATGAGTGTTCCTTTATCGTCGATGTGCTGAAAATATTGACTTGAACCTACTAAGTGTATCGCATTAAGCAATATCAGACGATGTCTTTTAACAATCGGAATCTACGACCGATAGCATGAACTAATTTGACGAGGTACGTTTGGTTCAACGTGATGACAGCTGGTATTGAATACAAGTTTCAGAGAACTTACTACATAAGGGCAACATCAGTTTTCCATGACAATGGTGAGGCAATATGGGCTGGTACACGTTTGTCGATGGAAAAACTTTTGATCAAACCTTCGTACTGTTGGATATGTTCCACACTAATGAATTCTTTGAAAAGTTCAAGGTGATCGGTAAACAGTCGCGCATATCCACAAACACAAGGATGCAAGAGACACTCATCGATATATTTAATTTGCTCTCTGTCAACATGCGTGATGCATTGGTCTATCCTCCGAATAAACGCTCGTATGGATTCAAAGGTACCATGTCCACTACATCGGAGTCTTCGATGATTGTTTGAAATTCTAGATCTGTTTTGAAAATTCCATCGCAGTGGTATTAAGACATTTCTACCACTTGGTATCACCAAATTTCCGAGCTCTGGCGTTTTTAGGATGTTTGTGAATTAGTTGAAGGAATTTGCAAATCTCTGTGTTGACAACAGATGTGATAACAATGAGATAAACATCTTTCTAAATTCCAACCATCCGCAGAATAAAATCTCATCCTCGCAATAAAATTAAATCTTCACGATTGATAACATTTTGTACTTACTTGCCTTGAGGTTCACTGAAGTAATTTGACCAATGCAAAGCTTTGGCTGAATATGGACTGCTGAAAGATTGATATTGTGGCAGATGTGTCCTCCGACACGAACTTCTTTCCGTACCGTAATATACACGCCTTGGCAATAGTAGAAGCTTTCTTCAAAGAATCCATGCCTCCTCTATGTTCCATAAATAGGTGTCGAACTGTTCCATAGCTAAAACGTAAAATGTCCACGTCGGACTGACAGTATTTCAACATATGTTCATGAAATTCAAAACGAGTTTGAAATTTGGGCTTCATAGCAAGCGTAGAAAATGTATAGCTGTTCTGTTCGCATAGCACTGGGGTCGTAGCAATGACCTTCAGCAAATGAAGGAACATCACGCGTTGATTGGCTTCGATATTAAAAAGTGTTGAAAATAGCCTGTATATGTTTCTGTCTTTCCAAATGGTTTTAAACATTTTACTCAAAGGTAAAGCCTCATAACAGACGATATCTTTAAACAGTGCGTTTCCCATTTTCATGTCAATGATTGTTGGCTCCATTCACATTGACTTCTGGAAATTCAGTTCCTTGTTCTGAACAATATTCCAAAGGGAACTGACCGTCGTATTCAATGAAGTTGCGAGGAAGGGTGAGCAATGGTTGCTGCTTAATGGTGACAGATCCCGTAACAATTCATCTCCGCTTAGCTTTCACTGTCGACTGTGAAGTAAAAAACCCATCCGGCAAAATCATAAAGAGCACGTTCCCCTGGAATCACGCTACAATTCCGCCAATGATGTAGTAAAGATATGGTCGTGGCAGCAGCGAAGAGCCCCACAAAATTTGGGATGTGAACTCCAATCTTCTGAAAATATTCAGAGTAACAAAGATAAATTCTACACGATCGTCACGTTTCATTTTCTTCTTTGGGTCATTCAATATTTCATCGTGTTCGCTGTCATATCTCTCAATCTTTCACTGACGATCTAAGCTATTTGGACTACAAAATACAACAAAGGTTTTGTCCTTGGCAAATGTTTGACTTTTGTTTTTGATACGAGCATAATGTCCACTTGTGGGACACAATGTCAATACTTCACAAGCTTTTTTCTGTTGCTGGAACCGTTTATTAACGCACTGGACGTACAAATCTTCGAGTGCAAGAAGAGCATTGAATCCTTTCTTGTCCTTCAAGAAAGCATGATCTGGACTTGACCACAACATCTCTCCTCACAATGCACATATTGTTATTCCTGTGCTACTAGTAATAGCTCAAAATGATTTTGGCAATAATAAACATGAATATATTTTCCGTCTGGAAAAGTATGTCAACGAAACAGGAGATGTCACTGAAGGACGAGAATTTGCACTTTCAAGGCATAGCACGTCATGAAGTTTTTGCATTTTACGAATTCCGAATATGGTCTCTTGCAACCTTCCTGCTTCTTCCAAACGGATTTTCTTAATACTCTTCGTTGTTTGGCTCTCTCGTATTTTTTAATATAATGGATTTTATTCCGTTGTATTGTTTTTCTCTACATAAGTTCAAGACACAACGATATCTCGGGCACAAACATCCATTCTTTGTTTGTTATTAGGGATATGATCCATTGAACAAATTAAATGTGTTTCACATAAACAGTGGCTTTCCAATCGGCCATCTCACACTCGTAATTTGATTATTCTACGTTTAGAATGATTTTGGAAGACATTGATTATGCAAATGTACTTAATTCAATTCAATCAGGAGATTTAAATCTGTCATGAGTGATGGACAGTCTGAAACAAACTTGATATTTAGTATGTCACTGTCGTTTAAACTCCTCTACTTCAGGCTGTCAGTGATGAAGAAAACTGTTGTCTGTGCTGGGAATTGGGACTTGAGCATTTAAAATTTAACCGCGTTTTTGCAGATATTCATCCTGAATTTTATGAGGTCACCTTACGCGAATGTGAAAATAATCTTCAGGGGCTACGGACGGACTTGCTTACTTGGTGTTTTCCAATGTGTTTCACACATCTCTCTCAGATGTTTTGATTATATCAAACTGTCCTATAACAAACGACGACTTTGTTGTCACCCCCTTATTCTTTAGTTTCAACATTTTTATTTCGCGCAGTTGCTTTATCTTTAGCTCTTCTTGTTCTTGGTTTGGATAAATTTCTATTCTTCTGCTTGGCTTTGCAAAACGTTTCTAACTCTTCCTTCAGTTTAAAATCATTGTATGCGGGCAATGATGGCGACGGAGCTGAAGGTGGTACCGGCAAAAGAAATCACAAAAACCAGATCCAATATAAAGTCATTTTCATTTGGAATAACACTCGCGGAAGCAGTAATATTCGTACAATCACTCCAAGTATAAGATATATCCACTGCAGGCATACATCAACACAAGGTCTTCATTTCAGTAACGCTATGCTACAATTACATTGGTTTGAACTGTAAATCCTAGGAACGCTGAGAGAGAGAGAGATCGCGCATCCGCTGTAATTTGATTTGAAGATTGAAAACATGCCCTGATTTATTTACGTCACACTAGTTCTGATTGGTGGAACATCCAAATCAATTTTGATCCACCCATTGACTATATAGAGTGGTACGTTTGGTCCGTTTGTCTCCTGTTCTCAAGGTGAGTCAATAAGTCCAGGATTGATGAAGAATGTGTTCCTTCTATGAATAGTGACATACATCGACAGTTTTATTTTCACATAATAGGTTCACAATACTGAGTTGGTTTCACCCATTGTCGCATGTCCAAAATGCGGAGATGAGAAACCTATTACCTCGAGTTCTCTGGCTATGGATTTGACTGCAAACAGGGTACTTATATTCCAAATTCTCTGTGTCGTTACAAGGAGTTTTATCTGGAAGCTGTCCAGTTAACGGAATCGATATTCAGCTGTTCATGTGGATTCATTGGAGTATGGGGTTTGGTGTAATTCGGATGCTGCGGTCAGTGATGACGTTGGTTCGAAGGATGGGTTTGGTCCGATCAGTGAGAGGATCCAAAGGTTCTGGACCAAAGGGTCTGCGGGGTCTTTCGATAGGCTGGGAGGAGTGGAATACGCGAGGTAGTTCTTTCGCCAATGGTCGAGAGCTGTGGAACTGGAATTCTCTGGTGATCGTCAACCTGAAGCCACGAAATAAATAACATCATACGCTCCCTTTTGAACCAATTTAATTTAATATCACTATTTGTGTGAAAATTAAATTCATAATAACTATATACATGCAAATTCAATTTAATATAACTGTATGTGTTACAATTTGATTCAAAATCACTACACACACACACACACACACACACACACACAAACACACACACATATATGTTTGTGTGTGTGTGTGAAATATAATTCAATATCACTATATGTGTGAAAATTAAATTTGATATCTGAAGTATGTGTGAAAATGACATTCAATATCACTTTATTTGTGCAAATTGCATTCAATATCTCTGTATGTGTAAAAATTTAATTCAGTATCACTATGTGTGTGCAAATTTAATTGAATATCACTAAATGTGTGAAACTTTGACGCAAATATCTCTATATGTGTGAAACTTTAATTCAGTACAATTATGTGTGAAATCAAATCCAGTATCACTGCATGTGTGAAAACTGAATTCAATATCACTATTAGTGAAAGTATAACTCCATGTCACTGTATGTGTACAAATTTAATTCGGTATCGTTATATGTGTGAAATTTTGATTCAGTATCACTGTATTTGTGAAACCAAATGCAATATCGATATCACTACAAAAAAAAGTGTAAACCAATTAAACAACAATAATTGTTGATCGACAATATATCAATAATACTATGAATTTCACGCATCACTATAAATTGGTCATTATACAGTCTGAAGAGGAGTAATATTATTAATAACCTTTATTTAGAATCAGACTAAGAACCATTAGTTAAAACACCTCCCATCCTTAATCTATCTTTTGAAACAACTTAAAGATATTCAAACTTTGCTCAATCACAAGTTCAGGTGTGCCAAAAACACGAGTGTTTATAAAGAGACGGGCATTTTGTGAAGATTAAGTATTAGATTTTGTCTTTGAACTATGTATGAAGTGCATATGAAAATATAGTGATATGTACTTTCTTCTTCTACCTCACAGTTGCATAAGGAATTGTTTATCTGGTGATTCTCGTGCTGATATTTATTGAGGTCGCTTCATTGATTTCTGATCCAAGTATGAATACTAGAGTATTAGCGATCTACAGAAAGATAATAGAAGGAACGCACTTGTTTATTAATTGTCTTTAGTCTGTTCACTAGATCCATTTACACTAAGCTTCAGTACTGTTACACATATAGTTTAGACCTGCTGTGCTTTTTATTTACGAAAACATTAGTTTCTCGTGACACGCGTTTACTTCTCTACACACAATATATGCATTAAGCATATCCGGTGGATTTGTTTCTAGGTTGGATTTGTTTCGAGGTTGGATTAGTTTTGAGGTTGGATTTGTTTCGTGGTTAGATTAGTTTTGAGGTTGGATTAGTTTCGAGGTTGGATTAGTTTTGAGGTTAGATTTGTTTCGAAGTTGGATTAGTTTTGAAGTTGGATTAGTTTTGAGGTTGGATTAGTTTCGAGGTTGGATTAGTTTTGAGGTTAGATTTGTTTCGAAGTTGGATTAGTTTTGAGATCAATTGCTGTAGACATAAGACTGCTTATTTTCAAATTTGGATTGGTTTAGATGTTCGCTACATTTCGAAATTGTAGGGTATTATAAAAGATATGCGGCGAAGAGTCCTACTAAATAATGAAAAGACATACAAAGAAAGGCAAAAACAAAGAGAGATGCAAAAACATGCAAATTTAAACAAAACACGCAGACATGCACATATACAGTTTATTAATTTTTACAGTCTTTGTATGATTATGTTTTTGTCGTGCTGTTCTTTGCAGGCCTTTGTTCACCTTTGTGTGACTTTCTACATGCAAAGACACACAAAGACACACACACACACAGATATACAAATACATATATATACAAAAACATATATATACAAAAACAGGCATTATGACACACAGACATTGATATCTTTCATTTAATTTATTTGTTAATGTCTTTTGATGTTTTCTTGCTGGTCTTTTCTTTGTTTACCTTTTCGAGACTTTTCTGCACATTTGCGTGACTATATTTGTTACAGCCGCCATACGACTCCCAGCACAGTGATATCCATGACGAGATGTCGTTGCAATCTAAACCAGAACCATGATCTGAAAATTTCGGTCTCGGCATTATTGACTCTGTCCATGAGCAGTTAAATTCTGGGCAACACAGACATAAACTACACCAAGTCAATTTTATAAGCGATCATCTTTATTTTTTGAACGAATTACACGCTATGTAGCGAGAAATTAATTATATATCTGAGTATTTCATGACTAATACACTCATTTTAGTTATTTAAAACTCATTCAAGTCCCGGCGATTTCAACACACGCACGCTGCTTTACGAGGCATGATAGTCGCATAATTTCTCTTTTCTCTTATAATGCCAGTCTTATATCCACCATTTTGGATTTTAACTAGTTCATAGACTTTCTCCACTAGATTGTCTGCCTTTTTCGGATCCCAGCCTATTTTGATTTTTATACTATATTTCCAAATTTCTATATTGTTATTCGTCCACAAAACTAATCACAAACACTTATTTGAAAACACATCCTGGATGAGTGAAGGATCTTGAAATCTAAATATGGCTGATCTCAAGTGTGTTATTCTTTTTACTCTTCGATTTGGCAAATAGATCCTCGATTCGATGAATTCAGGAAAGTATGCGTTGATGATAAACCATGTGATAATGTTGTTGATCCTCTCCAACACGGCTACATAACAGGCCATACAGGGGTATTTATTCATTTCTCTACTTCAAAGGTATTACAGTCTGGACCATATTGTACTTCTAACTGGTAGCTCTCTCTCTCTCTTTCTCTTTCTTTCTTTCTCTTTCTCTTTTTCTCTTTCTTACTTTCTCTTTCTTTCTTTCTCTTTCTCTCTTTCTTTTCTCTCTCTCTCTCTCTCTCTCTCTCTCTCTCTCTCTCTCTCTCTCTCTAGAGGACAGCTCGATGCACCTTTTGTGACTTTGAAATAATTTTGGCTTTCCAAAAGTTAAAACTGTCGAATTCCCGCCAGAGTGAGATATGTTTACATTGTATCACTATCAATTCTAATTACTATTTAATTTGGCTTCCTTGACGTCATGCGCCTTTATGAAGTTAACTGTACTTTCAATCATTTGCCTTCCACGCCATTTGAGCGCAGGATTCTTTGCATTTGAAATTTTCTTTTGTTAGGTACTATATACATGATTTGTCTATTTAGCAATTATTCATGTAAACATAATGTCAATTAACCGTGTTCAGGGGCTTACAGTCTAGTGCTCAAAGAACCGTCTTTGTTCAGTGTAACTTCTTTTATCATTGCATTATCAGATTTCTAAAGACAGCATAGTTATTTTACTTTGATGTTCTTGTTTTCTCTCTTAGTTTACTTTTAATCTTGAAATTTGTGAGAGAAAAAAATCAGACAACATATTTAAATGATAGTAAAAACATGGCGTGACAGACGTGACAAAAGTTTAGTATTAATGTCTTATAGGGGATAATGAATCACTTAAAATTAATATTTGCTTTTTAATGGGCGATGCTTCTAGTAGATAACTGGTATAACTGTCAATCATAAATACTATTTATATGTTATATGCAAACTATGCTGCAGTTCACTGCTATAACACCTAACACAAATATGCCATAGTCATACACTTGTATACAATCGTTTCATTTCATTTTCATCAGAAACCAGACAAGTACAATGTTTATTGCTGATGAGAAAAATATTTCATTTAATACAAATGCATTTCTAAAACATTTAATCCAGTGCAATAATTTCTTTTCCGTGGCAGTAAACGGCATTCAATTATAAAACACGTTTAAACATTTGGAATAACATTTCATTCAAAGGGACAAATTATTCTAACTTTAGTTAGAATGTCAGATTTCTTTATATTGGTGGAATGTAACAACTCAGTTACGTAATTGTTTTGAAAGGTTGATACATTAGTAAAATTACAATTAATATACAACATTAAAAAATTAAGAAAATATAAGCAAGTGAATTAGTGTAGTGATACCTTGAATTAACAAGCAGGGAAACCCCATGGTCATAACACATATATAAGAACAAAACAACCTCAACGCAGTCACGAAGAATATATAATTGTGAATATATATATATATATATATATATATATATATATATATATATATATATATATATATATATATATATATATATATATATATATATATATATATATATATTGGTGCCGTTTACCAGCGAACATTGGTTCGAATCTCTGTAGAGTACGAAATTAAAATTTCTCTAACCTGTCTGATAGTATTATTTGTATTAAAATATTAATTCTGTCTACTATTATCAATCATTCTTCCATAGGAATCCAGGGATAGCACTTTACGTTCTGTCTGGTGTATATTTTTAATGGAGTATATTTATAATTCTCTCTCTCTCTCTCAATATATATATATATATATATATATATATATATATATATATATATATATATATATATATATATATATATATATATATATATATATATATATATATATATATATATATATATCTTATTTTCAGATCAAGTGTATATATTGCTTAATTATATACTTATCAATTTTTGCCAAAAAATGATTCAGAAGCTTACAATCAAATATCCAAAGTACGAACACGATAATGTTATTTTGTTATACTGTATTACCATACTCTCAAACCAGGCTGGAACTACTTTTTCCTCTAGGTTTCTGGGTTACTATTGTTCAAGCGTGAATAGGTGCCATAGCTTCACTCGACACACATATGGAAATGAGCATTATTCACTTTAACAAATCTGTATCATGAAGTTCCAACAGTCTGTCCAATCCCTCTATAAATAACTGAAAAGAGATAATGATGTGTTTCCTATAGTTCCCGCCCCCACTGGGGACCACTGGAGCCTCACACAGCGTCCCACCAGCAACAGTTTAGGCGCTATCAGCCGGATCACAGATAAAAACAGTCAATGTTATTCAGCTGGTAACATCTTTCGTATTGAACATTTTGACAGCTGCAGAATAGCTGTAAATCTGCTTTGTGGGTCTGCTGCCCCCATGCGTTGGAGGGCTCTTATTAATAATAGTGATAGCAGTGACAATGAGTTATAGTTGCTGTACAGGCTTTATTCATGAAACTGATATTAATGCGCATATCACCCGTTCAAAACAATGAAATCTGGTTATGACTTAAGACGAAGTTTGTATAAAAAATGTTGACGTCAAGTATGTCAAGTAATTTCCTTTCTTCAGTTATATCTTGTGATTTTATTATTTTCACTAAAAATTGATCTGTATATAGAAAATATCATTATCATAGTAATTCGATCTTTATTACTAAATCATTTCATCGCGTATCCTAATTATCCGTATTTTTCTGATGCCAGGCAACTCGCATTGCCGTGATAATAGATAGATAGATAGATAGATAGATAGATAGATAGATAGATAGATAGATAGATAGATAGATAAGATAGATAGATAGATAGATAGATAGATAGATAGATAGATAGATAGATAGAGAGATAGATAGATAGACAGCTCGCTGTAATTCAGCACTTCATGTTTTGAGGCAATATTCTACATTTCTGTATATATATATATATATATATATATATATATATATATATATATATATATATATATATATATATATATATATATATATATATATATATATATATATATATATATAACGCCGTTTTAGAAATGTGGTTCGTTTCATGCTGTTATGCATGATCAGACATCAATTTAGGTGCAATTTCGTTCCTCATTAACATTCCAGTTAACAACTAGTATTAAATTAAATTCATACCAAATTTAAAACTTCGCTGCATTTAACAGGAACATCATTTAAAACAAATCCGGAAAGTAATAATGCAAAAGACACATAGAGCTAACCGTATGTTTTATGCTGTTTAACAACACTTCTATACCTGTTTGTTGAATAATGGCACCATTCTATGTTGTATTTGGACCGTGAAGGAATCTGAATATAAAATCAAACGGATTTATTTAATTCAATTTCTTTTGTATTGCATACTAAATTTAAATAAATTTGGCTAACGTAGGAAATGTATTCCTGGAGCTGCTCGACTTTCCCGGTGAAGAAGAATCAAATACACACAATAACAAGCAAAAATAAAGATAATTCTATGCATCATCCTGAGAAATTAAAAGACAGGCGGATTTTCATTCTCCTTATTTGGTAGTTATTAATCTTAAGCATTGGTAAGATATTGGCTTTTTTAAAAAATTACCTTTATGTCGACAACTCGAGGCAAATAATTTTAATATATGTGTCTCGGTAATCTATTTATATTTGCATATAATGTGACATTAGATAGTGTCACTGACCCACGCTCACAAGGTCCAAAAAAAAGCATATAACGGTTACATAAGACAAAGAGCAATTCTGTATCCCTTTGATACGTTCCATTTCACATGTCAGTCCGAACACTAAATTTGACAAGAAGATGGGTTTTGGTAGAAAACCAATAACGTTAGAGATAATAAACTAATAGAACAAGAATGTTTTATTTCTGCTGGCAGAATGGGCTGTTACACTGCATAATAAGTTATATAGGTCATATTGATAGCCTGAGTCCCTCCAACCAAAAGCATGCAAGTGACAGGGCATAAACATATGTCGTTCATAGTTATGCTAATCAGAATTACATAGGATCCGAACATTGATGCACACAACAAAATTGAACTGTAATTTCGACTGCATTTTTAACAGAAATTACAGTACAATTGCTGTACACAAAACGATGTGAACATGACAGTCCCTAGGAAACAATATTTTATCCTGCACCTTTTTGAGAATTTCGATTAAAAATTTCATATTTGTCCCATATTATTTTGATTCCAAACAATCAATGACAGAATAGAAAAACAAATACAGCTGCATCAAGGCCAGTCACATGTAAATCGTACGGATTTAACCCAGATAATACATCCAGCTCATCACAACTAGAAAAGTAGAATTTAATTGGATCGACAGAATTGCAGACCAACTGGAAAATTTGCTTCAAGGCTAATCAATTCCCAGTATGACTCGAAATTTAAATTTTATGTAGTATTGCTCAGAACAGCTCATTCATATTTTTCCATACAAATGCAGTAACCTATAAATATTACTAGGATAACCTTGAGGCATATTAAGTTACATAATAACTTCATATATTCATTTGTCCTTAGTCATAATTAATAGTGACCGGATGCTTTCTGACTCAGTCATAAATAGTTTTTGTTTCATTTTCAGAAATAAACACCCTATTCACCATGCAACTAATCAAAACTATTTATATTCAAACACAAACACAAACACCATAACCCCAACTAAAACTCAGGAAAAATATTTTTAGACAGTATGATTATCGGTTGAATAAACTTACCTTATCTTCATGTTTCAGTAATAAACGGTCAACTTTCACCGCCAAACCCTCCAACGCAGCCCTGTGGAATTACTTTGTATTATTTTAAAAAAAATTCATTATTATATTAAAAAACTTTACAAGTTGACGATTGAGCTCCGGGTGCAGTCGACCTTAAATAGCCACAAAAGAAAGAACTGTACGGAATCTAAAATTATTGTTTGCCCGTCATCCGCCACCGCAGATTCAATGACGAAATATATTTATGATTGTCATCAAACTGATAACTGACAATTATCAGCATTGGACACTCGACATTCAACTAATATCATCCAATGCAGTGTTTCAGATGGAGGCCTATGCGTTTGTAGCCATAAATATAAGCGTAATGAAATATATGAACGAGATCATACAAGGATCATGCCAAAAGACAATTCAAATAAATGAATTTTAAAATGTCAGCCCCAAAACCAACCATTAGGAATAAACAAGTAAATTTTAAAATCGAACAGTCTCTATAGCCGGATGTTCTGCGCACGAGTTCATTGCCAAAACTAAAACGATTGCATAGTTACAGTGACCATTAATCACAATTCAAAACTATAATGCACTCAGCTAAGAAAATGTAAACGACGATTATCAGCGCTGGTCAAATAAACTCTGAAAATGATAGCTAGATGCTAACAATTAGACATGCAAATTTAACATAATTCAGATACTCCATAAGAGCGGATTGATAACTCGTGTCCTGTATGTTTAAAGAAGAATAAATAGCAACTGAGATAAATGAAAGGAAATATAAATTGTGACTAAGGTCAACAGAGTGAAATTTAGCATAGGTCATAGTAATGATGTTAGCTGATAATATAATTTACTTAACTACACTGAATGAAATATGCAACTAAAATAATCAAATTATAAAAATGGATGGTAATGTTATGTACTAAACATAAAATTAACTGATTATCTATCAATAGTCTATATATAATCTACTTAGCGGAATATCTTTTAATTTTCATAGATGTGTGGGAGAATGGTAAATTCGAACATAGGCAAGCAATTTTGTTTTTTAGAATACCAATGTGTACAATTATGGCGTTTCTTTACAATCATTCAACCTAGGTTCGATGGCATGTAATCACATATGAGTAACTTAATGGGAAAAGGGTAACATATCAGAGGTTAATACACAAAACTACGATAATCAAACGTGTGTGAGCGCATGCTAGTAAAAGAAACAAAATATACAAAAGAATCAACAATGAATTTAGATCAATCTAACAGTATAAATCAAATAAACGAATATGCTAAAACGCACCATTCTTATTATTTGTTGTATATGTTTCAAATATCATAACTGAAACTCATTCGTCATCTGAAATCATAGATTGATACATTCGCTAATGCTGAAATTGATTTATGTTTGCTGTTCAGGATGTTTACACGAGACGCACACACAAAAATATATATTTTCTTCGCATTTGCCGTTTCTTTTCTATTTATTTATTTATATAATCCATGTTGAATAATTACTAATATATGCCCTATAACACCTCTTCAGTGTAATCTATTGTTAAATGTACTCCTTACACCAAAAAAATATAAAAAATTGTGATCTTCGGATGGAACGGTCACGCAACAGCCTTCTTTACCGTACTTGTATTAATGCGCCGCATGTAAACATTTGAGCGTGCACTATATTGCAAAAGTGAAGAATTTCTTTTACTTTAGAGAAATTATTGGGCGAGAAAAACAATATACGTTGGGGTTTGCACAGAGACAAGGTAATCCCAGTAGCGGGGTTATATTATATGTCTCGGCAAGCCTTGTGGAGAGACAAATAAACTACCCCTTTGACTGTAATTTCCTTGTCTCGGTGCAAACCCCAGCATACATTCCATTAATATAGTAATGCTGACAAATATTCTCCAATTCGTAATCCAAGTTTTCTATCACTTCAGATCCTTTTCAAGAGATTTTGTAAATCTAAAGTTGTGTAAGATAGAAAGTAGCAAGAAGTAGGAAGCTCATTTTCGTCCTTAGTGGTGTTGGTATCAATTACTGGAAACAGTGGTATGGAACCATACTTTGAAACGAGCAGGACAACTGTTGTTGATATGATATGGTGATGCTTTTAATCGCTATACTTAAAACTGTTGATCAATTCACAGTGTTATTAATATTGTCTTTTCCCGTCATATCATAAAGAACAGAGAAACTTCGTTATATAAAGTTGTAAATTATGGTTGGGTAATGTTCCCCGGCGTGTATGTAAGACAGTAGTATGTTGGAACTGAATATTTTAGTCCTTGTAGGGGAGTTATGTATTTTTTTTTTTTACCGTACGTCTACATATATACTATTTATATCCTGCAAAATCATGTTAGTACTAAATACACTGATGCCCTTACAAGTGCTATAAATATATGTTATCTGGTCATCAGAAGGCTGAAATCGGTCATAGCTGTCGCGGTTGGCCAAGTTCAGAACCGTTTGTCACGTTTATTAAGTTTTACATTATTTTCTGAGTGCTTGGATGTGTTACATTTAGTTTCATCATATAGAACACAATCGTCATTCAAGTTGTTTAAATACTGAAATAAAAACTGTGATATCCGTGTTTTATTGAAATAGTCAAGTGTATTGGCTATTTTTAATGAACTCTATACTTTCCCTCAATAGTTTTTCCATATATTGATTCTGAAAATTAGTTCTCGCGCAGATCCACCAGGACACAATAGACTGAACAGACATCTGTTTTGTGAAAATGCCAACATTGAGATAATGTTTCTTCAGTCATTACTCTTGCTGTCGCCATCTTATTATTTATCAGGTGATAAATACATGTACCGTTTTTTAATAGGAATACTAAAGGTTATCGATTTCCGCAATACACTTTTATTGTCATGTATTTGTATGTCGATACAAACTACAGCGTATTGGTACAAGACAAGAACTGATCCAACCATACATCAAATTCAGTGAAGCATGAAGATTATTAAGACAATTAGAATGGTGTCTTTCATTTTGCCAGGAACAGATCTCACTGTTTAATACAAATTTAAGTATTTAAGTAATTAACAGTTGGGATGGAGTATACAAGAGGATAATGTTATCCAACGGATTGATCATGAAATCTGCGATAGTGTTGGTTACGTATATTCTAAAAGTTCCTCTATAATTTATCTGTCATGAAAAGTATATATTTATTTATTTATAGATCATAGACAGTCCGAACTTTGTCTTCTGTGATTTAGCTAGTTTCTTTAATGATTGATTTCGATCAAACTGATTAAGAATGAATTGCTTAAGTTATTCGTCCACTGAGTCATTTTTATTGATCTGTTTTATTTATGTCATTTATTTATGCACATTTTTATCATCTTCTGCAATGTTTTTTTTTTTAATAATGTCCAATAACTTGCGTTTTGATTCCAATGTTTTAGAAGTCCGCTACTTCTGTGAATGCAACGAGTTATCTGATTGAATGGAGTTTTGACTCTTTCTGGGATATATGTTCTGTTAATTAATACTAGCTAACGGGTATCTATAATTTAAAAGTAATGCCGGTGTGCAGGGGTGTTTGATACCAGAATCTAAGCGTGAAGTGTGTGTGTGTGTGTGTGTGGGGGGGGTGACTGGTTGAAATTCTAAAACATAATATCTTCACTTCAGCATGCAAATATGCGCACAGTCGTTTGTCTTAGTGTCAATCGTTCCATTGTATTGAATAATAATAAGAAACAAGCCGCCACCTATTGGATTGTAATTAAAACAATCATCAAGCGCTTGAATCGTTTTGCAATATTCATCTGCATTTCACATTGAATGTAATAATTGAATTTGTGTGCAAATCAGACTTCTGACGTACAATATGGATTCTTTGGTGATGTAAATAAAGATTAGAATGCCATCTTTAAACTGTCCACTTTTTGTCTAATACTGATATCTAGTTCTAATAAACAGGAGAAAAAGACAAGAATATTTTTACAGGAACTTTTTGTTATACAAGCTGATAGCGTGAAACAATCCCGACTAAACCGGACTACATTTATCAAATGCCGAATTATTCTATCTAAACGTTCGACTACTTGTGCGCTATTCAGACCCAAACATCCTGTAACAGAAACTGATACACCATGACTGATTTGAAATACTAGACTGACTTATTCTAGTGCCCGATTTTATTCTTATTCCAAATACTTCTTACATAGAGTTTTATTTGTGTTTCCTGTAATAATCGTGTCTTTTCTTCAAAACATGTTACCGTCCATTGATAGCGGTAAAAGCTACATAAAACGTTAGACAATTTCAGTTGCTGCTGACTTCTACAAATGGTTTCCAGGCCAATACAGTCTTATTCATCAATTCACATATTGGCTTTACTAACATCCTGATGGCAAATAAATTATTTGTAATATCTCCAGAATACCAGCTGTAAATAATGTATGATTGAGTTTGTAGAAAATTACTCATATTTCAATTTTAATTTCTTTAAAAGGAAACAAGTAGTTATCAAATAAAATATTAGTTTGTGAATCATGTGAAAACAAATTATCGACTCGATACCTTCCACACAAAGTTATTGGCATTACCCTCGGTGCCTTTCTCTAATCGTTTCGCTCATGCGGGTTATAAATGGAATATAATAAAGTTAAGTCCGGTCTCGTGCATTACTAGCTTTTTAATTATTAAACATCCAAGCAAAATTAATACAACTTTGATACAAAATACTATCGGTAGCATGCTGATCTCAATGAAATTTTGATGCTTGCAGCTGCTAACCAAACACGAAATTTAACCCAACGCGTTTTATTTTTAGAAACATAATATCCAATATATCTTTTTGTACTTTTATTTTCACATTTCATTGATATACAGTTAAACGTTGATAACTTGGTCATTAATTTGATACTTGGCAGACCTACTGAGCTTTTCCGTGCTTCGACTTTTCAAATTCTTCTGCGCTAAAACTGTCAAATTTAATTTTTAATCTTTAAACGGTCGATGCAACTTCAATATCAGGCAACATATTTCATCGGACACTAAATTGTTCGCTATCGTGTCTGCCTACATGCTTGTAAATGTGAAATGCAATTTTCCATGACTAAACATTGACTTAAATGAAAACTCCGCGAACAAAAAATAATACGAAAATATAAAACTGGATGGAGTTGTATTGATGACATTCTGTGTCAATACGATTGATCATAATTGTT
The DNA here is from genome assembly GCA_028554795.2 of Sinohyriopsis cumingii. Classification (NCBI taxonomy): domain Eukaryota; kingdom Metazoa; phylum Mollusca; class Bivalvia; order Unionida; family Unionidae; genus Sinohyriopsis; species Sinohyriopsis cumingii. The sequence continues at coordinate 21,578,096 of CM068827.1, forward strand.
AAAGATATTATTAAGAACAAAAATGTTTTGACGAAACATCTCACTCAATTGTCATAGAAAGTGAGATAAAGCAAATAAATGGTGTAACAAATCACACACTATTGGTTTAGAGACGATAAAGCAAAGAAAAGGTGTAACCAATTCTCACATAGTTGTGATAGATATGACAAAGCAAAGTTATGGTGTAACCATATCTCACACACTTGTTATAGATATAAAGCAAAGAAATGGTGTAAGTAAATGTTACCTCTTGTAGAAATGAGTTACAATGAATATTAATACGTATGTGACCATCGTACAGATTGTGTGAGATGATTTTAAGTTATTACCAGTCATAATTAATAATATGTTTAGGTTTTGAAGTCGTTAAGCATTTTTACAAATATGACTGCTGATAATTATAGTCTACGAAACAGTGATAAATTACGTACATACTAATAGACAGACTAACAAATATAACTATTGCGAGAAAAAAGAAATACTTACAATTGTATCTGCCCAGGCATTCTATGAACAAAAATACATTAGGCATAGCAAATCAGTTAATAATTACTTTATACACAATGTTAGAGGAACAAATATGACTCTTAATATAATAAAATATATTCTATTATCAGTGCCCGGTCACACACATATATACACACTACCATCAAATAAAAGCAAACAATAAAGAACATTGATGCAGATCAGATCTCTTTCGTTCCATGGTCCCAAATGTGAACCGTAACCCTTTATTCGTTCCAGAAAAAAATACTCTGTCTCGCTGTTTTTAAAGAGACTTCAGCGAATACAACGGAACTCTGTTAATATTGCCCTTCAAGAATGATAAAACAATGTCATATTATTTTGAAACGCATTTATCTTTGAAAACCATTTCACTTTTACAAAAGATTAGGTACCAGAGAATTAAAAAATTAATATGCTTAAAATCTGCATTTCCTAATGATTCATGCAGTCTGTTAAATACATACCGTCTAACAAGCTTCCTTCCCACCAGCATACCTTCCGACATGCCGACTGGACCATTGTCCTGAAACAAGCAGTCCTGCATGCATACATATCTGCATGCATAAACAAACAATTCAGCCTCTTTGACATGAAGCACAGTCCGATGGGCGCACATACATTAATGCGTAGATAAAAGAGAGCCTCTTTGAAATTATGCAACTATTTCCGACTTTTGTGCATTCATGCAAGAATCATGATGGTTAGTTTGGTTTTAAACCATCTGATAATCGGTTCCATAAAATGAATCTCGTACAAAACGCTGATTTTTGTTTTTAGTGTAAGCAAAACAATAACTTTGCTGTTGAGAAACGTGCCGAGTTCACCTTGAATTTCTTCAGTAGCATTGACCTAACAAATAGCTGATCAGCTATTTACAAATGATGTCTACATAATAAGTGGCTTGTAACTCAAAATTAACTCAACATGTATCCTATGTTAAAATGCAGATAATCAGTAGATGGATTAATACTACTAAATTATTACCTCCTACGAAATTTCTAAACAGAGGGAACTGATTAAATTTAATATTTAATATTTCCTTGCCGGTCTGTAGCTTGCAATAAGAAATACACTATCAGTGCTTCTAACTGGTAATTTCTTAGACAGGAACTTCTATGGTAAAAAACTAGTATAGTCACAACATCATGTAGTTGTACTGACCTGTTTTGTTCTTTTTCTTACTTTTTTTAAAGAGCCTTTATGATACACTACAGTATAATCGATGCACCATACAACTTTCTGGCCCGTTCTTACACAGGAACATGCATATGAGATCATTCCGCCATTCAGTCTTCTGACCTATTCGTACATAAGAACTTGTATTATATACTTGTATACTAGAATAATAAAAAAAACATTTTGCTAAATATTATTCTTCGGAATTTCAAACGCAAAAACTCGATAGCAAGGATTGTCATTATTTTCACTTGAGGTACCGTCATTTGCATTTAGCTAAGGTAAACCTTTGTTATTATGCAACTCATTTATTAAAACGGAAACAAATCATCTTCTGTAACAATAAATATTTTCCCCTTCAAACCAGACTTCTAAAATAAGAAGCTCACATCCTGCATTGCTATTAAAACATAAACGGATTATTGATTTTGTACTCGAGACACATGATAATAATAAAGTTTACAGCTTCCCTACAGGGATTCAAACAATATACTGGCTTGCAATCCTTACGGCACCGTTTATTAGCCATTAATAATTCTAATTTCAATTCAAGCTTTCAGAGCTTTAATAATTAAAATTCCAATTAAATCTTTTGCAAAATCTATTCTTGACCTTATTAGAATATTTTTTTTAATATATAAAGGTTTCTCATGTTTTTCAGACGAATCTTGTCGGTAGGGATGAAACTGTTTTAAAATTTAGGGATCTAAATGTTGTCATATATACATGCATATATATATATATATATATATATATATATATATATATATATATATATATATATATATATATATATATATATATATATGACATAATAATAATAATAATAATAATGAGGACTTTGTATAGCGCCTAATCTTTAGAAGCTCTAAGTGCTTTATAACATTAGACAACATCTATATGTTAAAAAAAACATAATAATATTATTACAAAAACAAACAACATGAAATTAGAAAAACATTAAAATATAAAAAAAAAAAAAAACATGCTGAGAATATTTCAGCTTGTTCTTGCAGTCGAAATAAGTGAGTTTTGAGAGCCCTCTTGAATGTGATCACTGTGTCTTTGTGTCTAAGTTCAGTGGGGAATTCATTCCACGTTGCTGGGCCCTGGTATGCAAACGAACGCTGTTAATATGACTTTGTTTTCATAGTGGGAATAATGAGTATACGATTGTCAGAAGAGGAGCGTAAGTATCTTGCTGGTGTGTACACATGGGTGAGGTCGGATAGGTATGTTGGACTAGAGTCCGACAGTGAAATGTAGCACAGAGAACAAATTTTGTGTGTTTGATTCTGGATCGAATGGATAGCCAGTGTAGGGTACAGAGCAGCGGGGAGGTGTGCTCTGATCGTGGTACTCTAAGTATGATCCGAGCAGCTGTGTTTTGAACTTTTGGAAGTTTCTGGAGTAACTATTGAGATGAACCAGACATAATTGAGTTACAATAGTCCAGTCTTGAAAGTACTAATGAACACACAAGTGTTTTAGTGGCATCAACTGAAAGATATTTGCGAATTCAGCTGATGCGTCTCAGCTCAAGATATGCAGCCTTGCATATGTTCATGACATGTTGGTGCAATGTGAGGGTACTGTCCAGAGTAACACCTAGGTTTCGTACTGATTGTGTGAATTTAATGTTGGCGTTGCTGATATTTATTGTTTGAGGTGAAGGATGTGAATGAGAAAGTCTTTGTGTTGTGATCAGAATGGCCTCAGTTTTATCATCATTCATCTGCAGCTTGTTACAAGTCATCCATGATTTCACATCAGAAATGCACCTCTCTACACCTTGGATGGTAGCATCTACTTCAGTTGGGTGGCTAGATTTGTATATTTGGGTGTCATCAGCGTACAATTGGTGAGACACCGGATGATGATCTATGACACTTGAGAGCGACTGAATGTACAGAATGAAGATAACAGGTCCAAGAACAGACCCCTCTGGAACACCACAACATAGATCAACTGGGCTGGAGTGTATTCCATTTGCAGATACAATTTGTGTCCTGTTGACCAAGTAGGACTTGAACCACGGTAAGGCTGTATCATGAATGCCAAAAACATGCTGGAGACGGTGAAGTAATATATCATGGTCTATTGTGTCAAATGCTGCAGACAAATCAAGGAGGGTGAGGACTGTAATCTTTCCGCTATCCAACGCAGAGAGAATGTTCTTAACTACTTTTAGAAGAGTAGTTTCAGTACTGTGGCAAGGGCGATATGCAGATTGTACATTGCTAAAAAGACTGTTTGAATTTAGATGAGATACAAGCTGGGATAGAACAACCTTTTCTAAGATTTTTGAAATGAATGGGAGATTAGAAACTGGGCGGTAGTTCCTTAAATCGTTATGGTCTAGTGTTGGTTTCTTCAGCAAAGGCTTTACAATGGCAGTTTTGAAAAATGATGGGAATTCCCCAGATGAGAGAGAGGTATTAATAACATCAGTTAGTGAAGGCAATACTGGATCTAAGCACTCAAGCAGCAGTGATGTTGGAATTGGATCAAGTTCACATAACTTTGGTGCACTCTTCATCACGATTGTACGTACAAAATCCATAGAGACAGGTTCAAATGCTGCTAATGGTTGCCGCTCAAATTCTGTACCCCAACTGTATGGTGACGACGAGTCAATTGAAATTGTGGTGTCAAGCTTATCTCTAATGGTCTGTACTTTGTCACGGAAGAAATTTGCAAACATGTCCGGAAGGTCGACTGGAGAGAAGGTAGTTGGAAGTGGTGTTGATTTGTTCCTTGACATTAGCTTGTTAGTAATCTCGAAGAGCTTTTTGCAGCTGTAACTTTCCATGATCTTAGTAGTGTAGTGGGTTGATTTCGCTGCATGGACTATATTTGTGACATTCTTCTTAGCGACTTCATAGATTTGCTTATGAATAGTGAGTCTAGTGGAAAGCCAGAGCCTCTCAGCTTTACGGCGGTCTCTTTTAGCAGTGCGAAGCTGGTCCCTAACACTGCTATACCATGGAGAACACTTTTGAATTGATACTCTGCACTTGGTAGCTGGGGCATGTTTGTCAAGTAATGAACTCAGTTATCGAGTTGTTCTGCGTTAGGAGGTAAGCAAGTTGTTAGGTTAGCTTGGATGTCGTGCATTAGTTTGGTTCTATTTATCATACGGAGGTTTCTCTTAGTAGCAGATAAAGGTGGAGGGTTAGGGACTGATACGTCAAGATGGCATATAATGCAGAGGTGATCTGATGCAAGGTCATGGAATACCAGGGAGGACCGTAGAATGTTATCATCAGGTCTATGAAGAATCCAGTCTAAAATGTGACCATGTTTATGGGTGGGTTGGTTAACTTACTGTTTGAGGTTGAAAACATTAATAGAATCTATGAGTTTTGATGTATTCGAGTTTCCGGGACAGCTAAAGTGAAAATTGAAATCTCCAGGAATAACCAGGTTGCCACCTATCGAATTTCCAGTCCAGGAGATTCGGAAACTGCTCCAAAAAGAGAGAGTCAGCCAGCTTGTTTCTTCTACTAGGAGGAGGGCCGTATAGGCAGAAAACAATGGACTGACCTTTGCTCCAGTGTGAGTATGTATATATATATATATATATATATATATATATATATATATATATATATATATATATATATATATATATATATATATATATATATATATATATATATATATATATATATATATTACGGATCACTGCCATCTCACCTCTGTCTGCGTAGGTTCGTGTCTAGGATTCGGCTAATGTGGGTATGTGAGAAAGGTTGCCAGTAGCTTCTCGTGGGTCGGTGATTCTTCCTGGGGTTTTCCCGGGGTCTTCCTCCACCATTAATACTGGCCGCCATGCATAGCCTATCGTGTGCTGAAAAATGGCGTTAAACCCCACAACAAAAACAACAACAACAATATATATAAAGAATACAAATCATGTGGCGAGTAACAATCCTTTCAAGTGCACTGGATGCAGCAAGGGATGACGTGTGTCAGGGATTGATTCAGATAAATGCAATAAAATGGCAACTAACAGTGCAAAACTAGTATATAGCTAGCTTGAGCGCTTTCGACTCTTTAATGAGTCTTTTTCTTTTAAATAATTTTCTAAATTTGCTTAATAGCCCATGACTACTATAACAATGAAATATCCGGGATATAATTTGCGCTTACATAAAAATTTACATAAAATAACAGATGTTGTTATGGTTCATCAATTTGTAGGTCAGTACAAATAATTTCCAGTATCAGCAACAAACTGATATAAACGAGTTGTCACTGATGTAGTCTTCCCTATTCATAACGACCACAACGGAACCCTTATATGTAGGCTAAATTATGATGTCTGTTTTGCTTTTCAGTGAGTGTAGGGCATCTGTTTCTTCCTTTGTCAAATTAAAGTATCTGTTAGTATGGTTGATATGTCTGGAAGTGTCGTTTTCAACTGAGTTGATAAAGGCTTCTAGATCTGTAATCGAATTTTTCGGTTGGGTCCAATTACTTTTCTTTCAGATTATGGGTTGGTCGCAGCTTATATTTTCCTCTGATTAATTTATTGGCTGCAAGGCAAAATGGGCCTTGAGTCTTAATCGCCGGCTAAACTCATCGGTGTCCTTTTTCAGCTTCCCTCTGTCATATGTCTTTGGATAAAAACTTTCTTTTTGCCTCCGTAAGTTCTATCTTAAAGATATTGACCACTGAGTTAGTAACAGTTGAATTAGTTTTTGCTATAGAGTGATTACTATTCTTCCTTTTATGGCGATTTTTCTTCTTACGTTTGTTTTTAGAAGAAATTTCGTCAAATTTCTTCACAACAGTGATTTGGTTGTAGATCATGACTTCTTAGTTTTCTTTATCTGACTTTGTAAAGTTTTGCAGCGAGTCGTTTTTTATCCTTATTTAATTTAGAGTTAAACGTTTGCAATTGTTCATCTGTGGAAACCGAATTCACCTGTTGTTTTAATGCTTCGATGGTTGCTGATTTGACTAGATATTGATGATTTAAGTTTTCCCCAAGTAGGGTTGTGAGTTTTATAGACGCATCTTGGGTTCTTTTATTCCATCTTTTGTTTAATCTGTTTGAGCTCCTGCCAATAATTTACGGCTTGCCATGAATCTGAAGACCTTTAGTGACTGTGTTTGTTTCGAGGAAATGATGCAAAAGAGTGCAATGATGCTTAAGACGAAGTAAGGAATTAGTTTCTTTGCGAAAAGTGTTGAGTGTTTTCTGTATTGGTTGAGACATCGTCTCCATTCTACTAGAAGAGGCAATTGTCTAAATACAAGAAGGAAAATAACTGGAACATTACACTAACACGACATAAAATACAGAACTGAAAGGATGTTAGATCACACCAAAGGTAGATCGTGCCATACGAGGGTGATAATATAAAGAATACAAATCATATGACGAATAACAATCCTTTCAAGTGCACTGGACCCAGCAAGGGATCACGTGTGTCAGGGATTAGGATAAATGCAATAAACTGACAACGAACGGTACGAAACTAGTATCTAGCTAGCCTGAGCGCTTTCAACTCTTTAATGAGGCATTATGGGGAAACTGGGTGGTCAACGTTTAGAATCGGTTGAACTTACACCATACCAGTAGGTACACTTTATCGACGATATAGAAATGAAGTGGCAAAATGGAAGAGAAAGTCTGGATGATTTCATATCGAAGGCAAACAACTTCTCTCCCTTAATAACATTAACGGAACAAATCTCTAACTCCAACCACGTCTTCCTGGACACAACAACCAGACTGGTACAAAACAAACCCCATACAGACATCTACTCCAAACCATCCGACAAACACTATTATCTCCTCCCAAGCAGCTGCCATCCAAATCATTGCATTAGGAACATCCCATATAGCCAGGCACTGAGGATACGCAGAATTTGCTCCGACGATGAAACATTCCAAACAAGGTCTGAAGAGCTATCTAAACATTTAATTTACCGAGACTAAGACAAATACCTGATTACAGAGACAACCCAAAGGGCTAAACAAACAAACCGCGATGACTTGCTAAAATATAGAAAGAAGGAAAAGGCTGATAGGATACCATTTATCCTGACCTACCATCGAGACAACCCCAAAGTAGGTAAAAGCATTGGGAAACACTGGCCCATCATGGAATCGTCGGACGCACTAAAGGTAATTCTCCCTAACAAACCCGTAGTCATCTATAGGAGATCAAAGAACCGCAAGGACATCCTAGTCAGGGCGAAGCTAACGCCAATCACTAATCAAGACCACCCTAGTCAATATGGCCCCTGTGGCGATAAAAGGTGCAAAACCTGTCAACATATGATATAGACCAGGACATTTTCTAGCACATAGACGAGAGAAAAAGTAAACATACATGGTCCAAACAAAACGTGCAAAACAGAATGTCATTTATCTCATCACATGTAAGATCTGTAGCCTTCAGTATGTCGGAGAAACTGAAAAGCTACTCAAAAGGATCAACCTTCATAGATCTGATTGAATGACAAAGAAGCTGTACAAAAGCCCGGTCGCTGAACACTTCTCCTCCCCTGGCCACACTTTCAGTGATATATATAACACTTATTGCACTTGCTCACAACCTCAACTGGAGTCCCCAAACCAGGAAAGAAAAGGAAAATTTCTGGATACGCCGCCTTAGAAATCAAGAAGACTAGAAAAAGACATCCATGCACAGATAACATTATCTTTTGCAGCCGACACATTTTCTTTTAAATAATTCTCTAAATTTGCTTGATAGCAAATGACTGATATAGCAATAAAATATCCGGGATATCGTTTGCGCTTACATAAAAATTTATAAAAAATAACAGATGTTGTTATGGCTCATCAATTTCTAGGTCAATACAAATATTTTCCAGTATCACCAACGAGCTGAAATAAACGAATTGAAACGTAACAAAGTTAAAATGTTGAATTCCTGTAGAAACAGCCATGTAAAGTTTCGCAAACATAACCGTCATTCTGTTTTATTTGTTTTTCTTGACTATAGTTTGTGTTTGCCTTTGAAAAAGACTCATTGTAGAGTCGAAAGCGCCCATGCTAGCCTGATACTAGTTTCGCACTGTTCATTGACAGTTTATTGCATATATATATATATATATATATATATATATATATATATATATATATATATATATATATATATATATATATATATATATATATATATATATATATATATATATATATATATATATATATATATATATATATATATATATATATATATCCACCTACTTACCTACATAATAAACACACACACACACACACACATACACAATCACACACACATACAATCACACGCAAAATGTGGAGACGGAGCATACAATTAACTGCTGACCTTTAAGCTCTTCGACTGGAATCGATTATTTAGCATTTCTTGCCTTGCTACAAATAAAATGTAACAACAGTCAACATCATTCAACTTTATTTGTAATTGATTTTACATATTTACAGCACACACAAACAGACATTGCGTAGTACTTGCGTTTTTGTGGGGTTTGTTTTGGTGTTTTATTATGTTGTTTGTGTTATTGTTATTTTGTTGCATTGAGCCCATTTTAAAATCTTGATTGAATTCTCCATCTTGTTAACAGACTGGATCAATACGCAGGAATTTTTGCAACGTTATAGGGTTACATTGTACGAAAAATATCGCGTATCTTTGGTAATATTCATGATATCTGGGTGAAACAAACTGTATGATAATCAGGAAGGTATGTTCTTTTGGAAAAATAGAAAATCTCCAAAGTTAGTTCTATAATTCTAGGCCAGAATGGACATTTTCATTTTTCACTATACGACACACACACATACATCGATACTTTTATTTTAAAATGTACCGGTTTGACTAATAATGATTGTAAAATGAGGAAGATCTGTACGTTTGAAATGTATGAAACCACCTTGGCGCAGCAGTCTCTGCAAATACGACATTAGCATTGTTAGAAGGTCACGGAGGCGATGTTGTGGAGATTTGTTTTTAAATAACGGCACTTTTATTGTCACTCAGATCTCTTAGAAAAGAGATACTACTCAAATTATAGCTGAATCAAACAAAACAAATCCATCCATTATCAAATCTGTATGTGTATTTTACTGTTTTATTAATACCAAAATCAACACAATAATACAAATAGAAACAAAATCAAATAATGACATCGATACTAGTATGGCTGTGATATATTTTCTTGCCTGGGAAACAAAATGAAATTTCAAAACACATCACAGAGGTGAATGTTTTCACCTTGTGACTTTGACTATATTTTGAACTTCTTGGATGGAATGATTTTTATTCATTCTATTCTGTGTGTTTCGCTTTTATGAATTTCGTCAGTGGAATTGGTTCTTCTTCTGCTTCTAAACGCTTGCAGTGCCTATCTTATGACAGTCATAGCATGCATCTTCGCTTTTATTTGAAGAGGAGTAGTCAGAAATCGTGTTGTTGGCGTATTTGTAAAGATTATATGCAAATATCTGACTTGAAATGGGATCTGTTGTGGCTCGTACATCTTGAATGATTGAAATTGAATGAGTTTATTATCCTAGGTAGAGGGTGTTTTATGCATGTAAGGACAGAAAAGCAACCCAAGGCAAACCAAAACTTGTATCATATATCATCCTGAAACTATCACACCTTTCCAATGAGAAACTATGAGTCAAGCTACGACGTCTTTCTGTGCTGAAGTTCGAACCATTGATTTTGAAACGAGTGATCTTTATCCAAAACAAGTTACTTGCACAAAGAGTAATGGAGCCAAGCTCTTTAGAGAAAGAAATTCAGTCGGTAGCCCCCGTGAAAATTCAGAACGATTGTCTACACTTACGCAGTCAGACTTAAAGTGTTCAAGTCCCACGTCCCGGCACAGAAACAATTGTAATCGTTAGGGACTTATTGGAGTCTGTTACATGAGTTTAAACGACAGTACCAAGTACAAATGAGATTGTCTATCAATCATGACAGTTTGATATCTCCTATCTGGATCGAACTTAAGAGACCTACCGAATGAACGTTTTCCAAAATCTTCAACGCAATTAAACACGTACAACAATCGAGTTATGCGTTTGACATGACCGATGGAAAAGCCACTATTTATATGACACACGTTTTACGTACAGGTAGCCATAAATGCAAGAAACGTTGTACGGTGGCGAGATAAATGATACAACAGAACGGAAACGATTATCGAAAATAATTTGACTTACGGGCAGATATAAACAATGAACAGAAACATAATTCGTCTTGTAACAAGCATGCATTTTAAAAGAGAACGTATGTGGAATGCATTAAGTGCAAAAACGTAAAGACGTTTTCATTACTCATTAACGGTGTACCCTTACGTCGTGCGTTGAGATCTCCTGTTTCGAGCTCATATTTTTCATTCTAGTTTAAATTTCACTTCAGTACAGTAATGCAATAAATCAATTTGGCAATGGATTGTCTCTGGCCGCCTTTGTTGTAATACCTTACGGAAGAATTTTAGTAAGTTGATGATTTTGGCGAGTTTATTTCCTGATCAAATCCGCTCATTTTCCTGCAAAAGGTGTTACCAAGTACAATCAAACCCAGAAAAATCCATTACCTAATACATATGTACTTACACACACACACACACACACACACACACACACACAGAGATACATACATACATACTTACATACATACATACATACATACATACTGTGGTCTAAGGTTGACTTTGCCCGGGGTGGGTGTGGGAGACAAGCGCCCCAATCCTCCAAAAAATGCCCCATACGGCTTGCTTGCGTCTCTGACTGCCTCTGTCAACGAAAATTCAGCTCCTGGCCTTCGCGAGTGTCTTAGACGTGAAGCCCGGCAGACCATGTTTTCTACTAACAGGAGAAGGGGTGAAGGCGGCCCACTGGCGCCTTAAAACCAGTTGCTTCGGGTAGATGGGACTCGTTAACCTTGGATGGTAGCTCATCTAGGAGAAGGAAACCTCCGATTCCAAACCTCTGCTGCCTTGTGGCTATACCCACTCATGGGAAAGGCTATGGGAGTAAACCCCGACAGAAAATCAGGAGATGGAGTCCCTAAGGCGGTCTGACATTGACTTCAGTGTCATTCCGGCAACTCCTGCGACACCGTTGGTGCCAAGCTGTATCGGCATTCGTCGTTCCCTTGGGCACACCAGCTGCGTGGAGAGGGGGATCTGCTGCATGGACAACAGCTGATTCTCCATACCACCCTGCCCAGGCTTCATAGCTCCACTGGAGAGGACACTCCAGCGTCGTCGTACGGCGTCGGCAAAACACGAGAAGTAGCAGTTTACCGGTTCTAAGTCAAAGCTCGATTGGTGTAGAGCTTGGCGCCAGGGGTTACTTCTGACGGTGGGAGAGATCATCAGGTCTCACTGGACAGCTACCGCCCGCCTCAAGCTGGGCAGCCCCCAGTCAGTAAGGTGCTGCCCGCCATGGCCTGCCTGCTTCACTGGGTGCGTGGAGCTTAGAGAACCATCTCGACAAGTGGGCCACAAAACTCCGTACCAGGAGAGACTAAAAGAAGAATTAAGAAGACTCCAACTCTTCGTTTTGCAACCTGGAACATCAGGACCATGTGTCCTGGATTGACCGCTGACCTACAATAGATCGACGATGCACGGAAGACTGCCGTCATTGACAGAGAACTCTCCCGACTGAACATTGACATTACCTGCCTCCAGGAGACCCGACTGGCTGACAGCGGCACAATCAGGGAAGCCAATTACACGTTCTTTTGGCAGGGGAAGCCCTTGGATGAACCTAGGCAGCATGGTGTAGGCTTTGCCGTAAAGAACACGCTACTCACCTTCATTGAACCTCCATCATCAGGTACTGAGAGAATCCTTGCCCTCCGGCTGTCATCATCCTTCGGCCCGGTCAACATCTTCAGCGTGTACGCCCCAACCCTCTGCTCCACCTACGAGGAGAAAGACAGGTTTTATGAGGCTCTGGATCAGGCAATATCCAGTATCCCCAACAATGAAAGCCTTTACTTACTAGGAGACTTCAATGCTAGAGTGGGAGCTGACCATGAGACCTGGTCCACCTGTCTCGGCTTTTACAGAAGGGGCAAGATCAACGAGAATGGTCAGCGACTGCTGGAGATGTGCTGCTCCCACAGCCTATGTGTGACCAACACTTTCTTCAAATGCAAGGAGATCCACCAGGTGTCGTGGAGACACCCACGTTCACGCCACTGGCACCAGCTAGAACTCGTCATCACCAGGCGTGCAGAAATGGCCAGTGTTCTCCTCACCCGCAGCTACCACAGTGCCGATTGTGACACGGACCATTCCCTCGTGGCCAGCAAGGTGCGAATATTACCCAGGAAGCTGCACCACGCGAAGAAGAAGGGTCACCCACGCATCAACACCTGCTGTGCAGGCAACCCAGAGAAAACACAGCAGTTCATCAGCAAACTGAAGGAAGCCCTCACCAAAGTGACACCTGATGACACCATTGACTCCAAGTGGTCCCGTATCCGTGACTCTGTGTACAATTCAGCCATCGCAGCTTACGGGAAGAGGGAGCGAAAGAATGTCGACTGGTATGAGGCAAACTGGGAGGAGATGGAACCCGTGACTGAGGCAAAGAGGAAAGCCCTCCTGGCATACAAGGCTGCACCTAGCCCCAGAACACTACAAGCCCTCAGGATTGCAAGGATCAATGCCCAGAAGACTGCCCGCCGCTGTGTCAACACCTACTGGCTGAACCTTTTCAACAGTATACAGACAGCTGCTGACACCGGGGATACAAGAGGAATGTATGAGGGTATCAAAAAGGCGACAGGCCCCTCCAGCTGCAAGATCGCCCCTCTCAAGTCCAAGACGGGCGAAGTCATCACAGACCAGGGGAAACAACTGCAGCGATGGGTTGAGCACTATCTCGAGCTATATGCAACCCAAAACAATGTCACTGGAACTGCCCTGGACGCCATTCCAGACCTGCCTGTCATGGAGGAGCTAGACACACAGCCCACCCTGGAAGAGCTCGGAAAAGCCATCGATTACCTTGCCTGTGGGAAGGCTCATGGAAGCGACGGCATTCCGCCTGAAGTCCTCAAGAGCGGAAAACCAGCACTGCTCCAGCCCCTACACACACTCCTCTGCCTTTGCTGGGAACAGGGATACATCCCACAGGACATGCGTGACGCCAACTTCGTCACTTCGCACAAAAACAAAGGAGACCGTAGCGACTGCAACAATTGTCGGGGCATCGCCCTCCTCAGCATCGTTGGAAAGGCTTTCGCCCGTGTTGCCTTGGCGCGCTTGCAGATCCTAGCCTAACGCGTCTACCCAGAGTCCCAGTGTGGATTTCGAGCCGGCAGGTCAACTGTAGACATGATCTTCTCACTACGTCAGCTGCAGGAGAAGTGTCGCGAGCAGCAGATGCCCCTCTACATTGCCTTCATAGACCTGACGAAGGCGTTTGACCTGGTTAGTCGGAGTGGACTCTTCAGACTCCTGCAGAAGATCGGCTGCCCTCAACGTCTGCTTGCTGTCATCATGTCGTTCCACAAGATCATGCACAGCACAGTGTAGTTCAATGGCGCAACATCTGAAGCATTCTCAGTCATCAGCGGAGTCAAACGAGGCTGTGTCCTTGCGTCGACGCTCTTTGCCATCTTCTTCTTCATGCTTCTCCAGTACGCATTCAAGGACTGCAGCGAGGGAGTGTACATCCATACCAGGGCTGACGGCAAGCTGTTCAACATCGCCCGTCTCCGTGCTAAGACTAAAGTCACAGAGGTACTCATCCGTTAATTGCCCTTCGCCGACGATGCAGCCTTGACATCACACACGAAGATGGACTGCAGCAGCTGGTATGCCGCCTCTCCCATGCTTGTAAGGAATTTGGACTGACCATCAGTTTGAAGAAAACGAACGTAATGGCGCAGGACGCAGACTCCCCTCCCTCTGTCACCATCGATGAGTACAACTTGGAAGTTGTCGAGAACTTCACATACCTCGGGTCTAACATCTCCAGCTCACTCTCCATTGATTCTGAGGTGAACGGCAGGAATGCCAAGGCATCAGCAGTGATGGCCAGACTTAACCAGAGAGTCTGGAACAACCCCAACCTCACAGAGAAGACCAAACTGCGTGTTTACCAAGCCTGCGTACTCAACTCACTTCTCTACAGCAGCGAAACAGGGACCACCTATGCAAGACACGAGAGGAAACTCAACAGCTTCCACCTGAGATGTCTGCGGCGCATTCTGCACATCCAGTGGCAGGACAAAGTACCGAACACAGAGGTTCTAGAAGGCGCCAACATGAACAGCATGTTCTCCATTCCCAGCGAGAGGCGCCTTAGGTGGCTTGGCCATGTCAAAAGAATGGACCCAGGTCGCATTCCCAAGGACCTGTTTTATGGGGAGTTAGCAGAAGGTGCACGACCAACTGGACGACCACATCTGCGCTACAAAGATGTTTGCAAGAAGGATATGAAGACGGCAAACATCAATGTCAACGACTGGGAGAGCTGTGCAAACAACCGTTCCAGCTGGCACCTAGCTGTCAGGCAGGGAGTTCAAAACGCAAAGGAAGAGAGAAGAATAAAACAAGCTGAAAAGAGATTTAGAGAGAAGGATAAACAAAAGCTTACTTTGGAGCTACGCCATCGTCTCCCGTAGACGGACGGATGCCAAGATCCAAGGAAGACATGCATACTACAATGTTTTTGCTAACATTATCATTGAAGAAGAAAATGGATATTACGATGAAATGCCATAGTCATGCTCTCCTTAAGAAAGAAAATTAAGGGTCTACTGTTTCGTCATGTCTGAAACTCCTAAAGACAAATACCATTCAAATCTGTTAGTAAATATGGCAAGTAAATGACTTTTAATCAGAAAAAAGAAGAGCAAGCTTCTTCTGCAGATAAAAACAAACCTGAAATAGAAGCCAGCAGGAAATGTAATTAAAGTTATCGATATAATTAGTTTTTTGTACATCTTGTTCGTTTGATTTGCTGCAAACTTGAGTTATTACCCCGCTGTTTGATAACCAGTATTGCCAGAATTCCGTACTCAAATGGACTGCCATCTGCGTACGTTTGCACAATGTTATCTTAATATTGGTGTTAAATTATTTCAATCGAAGATTGGTACTATGCACTGCACACCTTATGGTTAAAGTTTGGTTGATGTTTGCAGACACATCTTATAATATTTTACGAAATATCAGATAGCTGCAGCAGTGTTTCTTAATCACAGTATTTGTAACTTTGAGGAATCATTGTTAAATTATGCATTTCAATGGCAAGAAGATTATACATAAGTGGGAATAGTTGATTAATCTCATTGTGGAATCATGCAAAAATTAGTGGGAATAGTATATTGGAATCACCATAGAATCATTATGTGGAAATTAAATTTGTGTAATATGCAATAGGAAGTAAACACTGTACAAATGTTTGGATAATACCAATAAATATTTTTTTTTTTTACTTTCCAGTTAAAGAAAACTTTAATAACACTCATATCCCATTTTATTACTTTTTTTTTCGTTTTAACTTAGACGTAACTTTTATCTAATAAATATTTATTAATTCCATTTTCTTCAGGATAAGACTATTTGATTATGATGACCGTTTACAGTTAGGACTGTTTTTAAAATATTTTTTATTTATTTATTAAAGACCGCTGCTATTACCTCAAAGAGTGTGAGTGTAGACATTATTACATGTATATAAAAAATGTTTTACTTCGTGACCAGAAGCTCTGGAAAAGAACTTAGTCTACTGGTTTAGAATTTTCCGCAACTTAATTTACTTATTTTCTAGCATCAACGTATTCTATATAACATCTCTCTGAGTATCAGAATTTTATGTCTATGGCATAATACATTTCTGATGAAATTTCATTAGAATTTGTGATTTACTGTCCCAGTTTTATAATTTTTCGGATTAATAATAAAAGTAAAATGTATCATATGCATATTACTGTTTACTTATTCTGTAACAGAGAATGTCTTTAAATATGTTTAGAAATAGTTTTGTTAAATACAAACTCATTGTACGCTATATATTGGAATGTCAGGCGCATCCCAAAATAACCCCCTCTCTGTGACTTCTGTTCTCCAGAAACATACTTACGAAAAGACTTTGCATTTTCCATTTACACCTGCCTGTGATTTGACGTACATTCATGCATAACAGTTGGTGGCATCATGGGGAGGCAGTGTAGTAATGAAGTCTTAAATAAGCCTGCGTACTCACTATTGCAATTAGATAACATCATTCAGTTCCACAATAATTGCTATATAGCTTCAACTAACCACACAAATGTCAAACATTTTTCTTTATAAATGTACGGTAAGAGAAGGTGTGAAAGCCAAAGCAGTATGAGTAGATTTGAGATACACATTTTCCCAGGTAAAGCAAGTAAATAACGTTTATTTCTAACTTCCACTACTGTCCCTTAGTATGGCATGTGTGTAATAAGAAGAATGCTCATTAAATCAGGTCAAATACTACTACTAACCCATCGTTTTATCTATCACACAAACCTTGATTAAAAAAAACAGTTATCATTATAATTTCATATAGGTTAGTATTTTTTATCTGCAAGAACAAAGATGAATGGTGCTCCTTATGTCTTGTTCAGCCTGACAAACGAGACGCCATGCACATAATAATTTGATGTTTACTGCAGGCTTTCGTAGACAGAGAAAATGGCGATCTTTAAGGTGTTTCCTGTAGTCAGGAGCATGGAATGATATCGTGTGCATGGAATAATGGTTCAGTACAAAGTATCTGGTAGGCTAGTCATAAATATCTCAAATCCAAGTGTGTCTTGAGGGTACATACAAAATAAAAACAGAAGATTATATGTTTTTATCAGCAAGAGCAAGGAATGTATCAAGAGGTCAACACAACCACAGCAATGGCATTATATTCCTACTGACCAAAACCAAGCAGACAACGCTACTAGATCAGATCTCGCAGGTCAGCTGATATGCACGACATGGCCATCATGGCCAGCATTTCTGCTGCATGACAACAATACGCCGCCAGCTGCGACAGACCCTTCTGAACTTGTGGACCCTGGACCAGACACAGAAATTAGCCCCAAGTTCACAAACCGTGCTACCAGCTATACGTCTGACCATCCACACCTTGGCAGCCTCATAGCTGCACTCGACCAGTCTTGTAATCCAGACACGCAAACACAGAGACACGCTGCTCCACGATCGCATGCAAATACCTTACAACAATGAAAACATATACAACCCGGCGGGTTTCCAACAATTTTATAAATGACTTACTCCTCCACCTAGAGAATAGTGGATTTCAAAGATTAGATCCATAGGTGAAGTAAATCCAGCTCTAGTTGATAATAATTTACTTCTGGATATCTAGCCTAACACGCTGACTGATATCACAGAACAGGTGACGATTTGTACTTAGTATCACAAAGTCATTACTTTGTTATGTTCAGTCCTAAATCAAAGGCTTATGTCAGTGTGAAGTGGTGCGTGTTGTCATCGTGTTTGTCGCTTCATGATTCTGCAACACATCTCGGACATCGAATTAGCTTAAAACGTGCATCCAGTCACCCCAATGGTCGGGGCATGCAGGAAAAAGAAAAATTCGGTTCATGGTGTGTTTAGTACTGACAATGAACTGAATGTTTTAAAATTTGCTGCAAATGTGATCAGGAAATTAAAATGTTCTTCAATGTTTTATTAGTGAAGCTTGGTGTACAATTTCTTTAAAGGATAAGATTGAATCGTGTACCAGGGGTTACAAAACATACATAATATTTTATATGCAAGGAGATTGTGGGACATGGAACATAAAGGTTATTATGGTTGAATCATTTGTAGGAAACACACAAGGATTCATTTGTGCAAACACGAATAATTCAATTCCCAATTTTTACAATCGTAATATTTTGTCAAATTAGAATGCTTTTGTGGTAAGAATGACAACACATGCATGATCTTTCCAAACATAAACTTCTAAACAGATTAAAAGGATAAGTTGCAGGATCTGTTTTTGAGAAACGAAATTCCTGCTAGATGCCCATTATTAAAATCCAGCACGGTGTAATCTCATCGTTTACATCCGGTATTACCCGTGCTGCGATGGTCATTAAATGAAAATGTTATTAGGGACAAGTCTGCTGCTGCGTACTATCTACATATATGTAAGCTTCTATTAAAAATATCTTTATTCTATTCAGCAGTTATGTTTACGCCAGTAATTTTTTTAAATACGGTAGTTTTTTTTTTTTTTTTTTTGTATTTGACCCCACAACCTACTATCCCTTGACTATATCCTTCCGCTCTTAATAAATAGTAACAAACAGTTTCTCCTTCTAAGAGGTTTAATACAGAATTTACCTCACCCTTTAAAGGGATGTATTCAGGACAGAAAGACAGCTTCATTACAGAATCATGCTCGCGAACAGTCACTGCACGCGACACATGATCATACTCTCTCAGTTTGTATAAATGGGGCTAAGGTTACAAGAAAAACTTGACATATGTGTCCATGGAAATAATTATAATTGATTCAAACATAACAACAAAAGGGGCCCCGAGTGGCCGAGTGGTCTAAAGCGCTCTCCGTTACGGATCACTGCCATCTCACCTCTGTCTGCGTAGGTTCGAGTCTCGGATTGGGCCAATGTGGGTATGTGAGAAAGCTTGCCAGTAGCTTCTCGAGGGTCGGTGGTTCTTTCCGTGGATTTCTCGGGTTCTTCCTCCACCATTAATACTGGCCGCCATGTATAGCCTATCGTGTGCTGAAAAATGGCGTTAAACCCTACAACAACAACAACAACAACAAAAGTCCAAAGTTAATTACTCAATTTGGTTACAATATATCCCATTTAACAAGTCGTTTTACTTAATGTAAAATCAAAGGTTATTATTTCTGTTTCTTTTCTATGTGGATTAGTCACAAGTTGTCTTTTGTTCGGCTTCGATTTTCTTTCCACAGTAGATAACAATTTGTGATATGAACTTTTTTTGATTATTCGCTTGGGATATAAGGTATTAAAAATAGAAAAAAAATAATTAACGTCATTAGTTGTTATTAAACGAAGGAGAAGAACAACAAAGAAAAACAATCCAGAAGAAATCGTTAAGGATAATGCTTTACACTTATTTAACTCGAAGTGAAATTAACGTTAATTGCTTTTCAGAGGAGTTCAGGGCGAATAATGTTTATATATATATTATATTACGAAGAAAATAATATGATGAAAATAAAAAACAGTTACTCATGTGATACTATTATATATGAGCGCGTGCAATATAAGATAGATTGAAAATATCATATTTTTGTTAAAATCGAATAATAATTAAAATCACTTGAAGAGAGAGAGAGAGAGAGATAGAAAGAGAGAGAGGTTCACATATCAGTAGTATATGGGGGCACTTTACGGACAATGGGAATTAGCATTAAAAACACCCCTGGGTCAGTTTACGGACAATGGAAATTTAACATGGCGAAAAATCGTGGGTCAGATTACGGACAAGGGGAATTAACATGGCAAAAAATCGTGGGTCACTTTACGGACAAGGGGAATTTAACATGGCGATAAATCGTGGGTCACTCTACGGACAAGGGGAATTTAACATGGGATTTTTTTAAAAAAAAATTTTTTTAAAAAAAGGGGTAGGCAATTTAAAGACTATCTCTTTTCGAGAAATATGGCTGGCCCTGAAAAGGGCCTTTGGTTTATGTTAATATGCCCTTAACATAAAGGGCATTTGCGACATCTTCTTGTCCTCAAACTTCGTCTTACAGCAGGGCCATACATCAGAGTCCTCTTGAGGCAACCTTGTCTCTCTATATAGACTCTTCTTATCCACAGACTGCTGTTGGTCCTGTAGACAACGGTCCACTTGGATCGGACATACATCAGCATGTCCGTCCTGAACATCATTGTTGACACAAGGGTTGAAGATTCAACGTCGGTCCACATGTTGAGGCTCCGAGAATAGGTGAATCAATGCAGTGAACTGCGCTTATTTATAGGGACAGAAAGGATTGAAACGGATTGAGTTCATTCACCAATCCGAACACGCGTTACAGAATTCAGTCAGCCCGCATCCAATCCAAAGAGAGCAGTCTGTGACGTCACGTAGTCTATATAGATTCGCTAGCGCTTGTGTGCAGTCAATCTATGCGACAGTGATTCAACATGACGGAAACTCAGAAAACGATCCAATGTGGTGCACCAGCAGGGGAGACCGCCCAAGGGAACCCGGACTTACTTTCAGAAGAGGTGAATTGGGATTTTGTGGATTTTCTCTCCTCGCAAGAATTTGTTCCGGAACCTTCGTTACCTTCTTCATTACCGCAAGTGGAGAATTTTAGACAGAGACAGAAAGAAGAATTGGAGAAATTTATACAACGACAATAGGAAGCGGAACAGGCTTTTCTCCTACAGCAACAGCAACAAGAAGAAGAGGTAAGAAAAAAAACAACAGCAAGAAGAAGTAGCAGCAAAGAAACAAGAGGGTGAAAATCAAACGGTCACGGTACTGTTGGACATTTTAGCGGAGTTAAGAAGTCTGAAACAAACGTATCAGACTTCTTTATCACGACCGAAGAGAATACGACCTTCCCGAGCCAAACATGTCAACCCTGTGACTAAGCCTACCGTACCACCCTTAGTGATTTCAACCCAATCATTATCATCATTACGCAGTCCAGAAGTAGGCCTTGGTCGTGGCAAAGGCTTAAGGCAGTTAAAATTGATTGCTTAAACTCACCCCTGCACCATAAAGAAAAAAAGGCCCTTTTCAGGGCCACCCACATTTCTCGAAAAGAAATACAATTTCAATTTGCCAATAACTCAAAAAAACTCACCCATTTTACCCTTATAGTACGTGTCTGTGTATGAGTGCGTGAGTGTAGCTTCTTATTTTAAAATCAAAACTCAAAGACTCTTACCTTATATCATTCATTTATTCTTTTCTCCATTTCTTACAATCCAATTGACAATTCACAACTCAACACTTTAATAAAAAGTTCATTGATTTCTTCTTTTCTCCTTGTTTAGTCTCTCTGTTTTTTGAATTTCTTCACCGTCACACTCTTTTCCTCTTCTTCTTCCTCCTCGCTTTCTTCCCTTCTTCTTTTTTTCTCCTGTTTCTTTTTCTTCACCTGTCTTCTTTCTTCCTCAGAAGAATCCCTCTCTTCTTCTGAAGAATTCCTCTTTTCTTCTGACTCCTCTTGTTTCTTTTTTGGGCAATCTGGAGACCAATGTCCTTTTTCTTGACAATAATAACAGGTATCTTGACTTTTGTCTTTTTTATCCCCTGTTTTTTTTCTTTTTTGACGGTCTGGACACTCTGAAGACCAATGCCCTTTCTTCTGACAGATATAGCAAGTATCTTGACTTTTATCTCTAAAGGAAGGAGAGTAGTCCGTAGGCTGGTCTGAAGAGAATTTTCTAATGACCCCTCGCAAAGCTCTGACGAAACGTTCCATCTGGTTAGTCTCTTCCATCTTTGTGCTCGGCTTGAGAGTGAAATGAATAGTGAAAGGACAAGACACACACCCTTTTATATACGCTGGTCTGCTATGACTATAAAGTATTTTATGGTGTTTGAACTTGAGTCATTTGACGTTTTGCTTTCAAGATGAAACGATCCCATTCATTCGAGAAGAAAGAAGAAGAAAGTAAGAGGCAGAAACGTGATCTATCGCCTCGTACCAGGGCTGAAATCTTGGCACAAATTCATGCCAGTGATTTTGAAGAGGACATGAGTGAACCAGAATCCCAACCCTCTAAACCAAGTTCACCACCCTTAGTCAACCCTGAAAAGTACTATTCCATTCGAGAGACGGAAAAGCGCTCCTCTAGAAAATTTAGAACTACGGCTTACAAATACACGGTGAAGTTTAAAGATTTCAAGGCTGAAGTGCCGTTAGAGAAAGCAGAAGTGTTCATCACCGAGGTGTGGGATTCTTTGCTCACTGCACTCAAGCGACAATGTCAACCCAAAGAAGACGATCGCTTGAGACTTTCCATACAACACGACGGTTTGAAATCCCCTGTTTGGATCGAGTTTAGCACCCCTGCAGAATTGACCGCTTCCAAAGTCATGGACAAGATTCAACACGTACAACAATCTAATGATCAGTTTGACATCACCGATGGTAAAGCCACACTGGACATGACCCACGTCTCTCCTCCTCAAGGGACAGGACGCAAAAAGATGTTATTGGTGGACGACATTCGCAACACCAAAAAGAGTCTCGTCCGAATTAACAACCCTCATGACCAGATGTGTTTAGCCCGTGCCATCGTGGTGGGACGAACCTATGCCAACAAGAACGACACGGTAGAATGGAAAAGAACCCGGGACACTATTCAACGTTCCGACCGAGCCAAACAACGAAACGAAGCAGAACTCCTGTTACAACAAGCCGGACTGTCCAAAGACACACCCTGTGGCATTCCTGAGATGCAAAAATTGCATGATGCCCTAGCTCCACGCTACACCTTGAAAGTGCACCCTCAAGAAGTGCGCGGACCTCTGTTGTTTCGAGGCCAAGATTTTAAGGACGGAAAATACATTCACCTTTATCATCACGATGACCATTTCGATACCATTACCAGTATCACTGGATTCCTGGGATATGCTTATTATTGTGAGAAATGTGACTATGGTTATAATAATCGAGAGCAACACAAACATTGTGGATGGAAATGCTCAGGATGTTTGGCCTCTCCACCCTGTCTGAGCGAAGAACCAGTGCCTTGTTCCACTTGTTTGCGCACGTTTGTCAGCCCTACCTGTTACCAACAACATTTGAAGACGCAAGGTTCACAGAAGAAATGCGCTTGTCAACTCCTGAGATTGTGCCCCGCGTGTGGACAAGGCATACGTACCAATAGTGTCAAGGCACACGTATGTTCAGGAAAGAAAAAATGTCACATTTGTCACCACATCGTGGACTTGGAACACGAATGTTACGTGCAAAAATACCAACCCCCACCAGAGAAAGAGGACGGTCACAAGAAGAAAGGCAATTTCATCTTTTTCGATTTCGAATGCATGCAAGAGACCGGCATTCACATCCCTAATTTCTGCGTGGCTCATCGAGCGTGCGAGAAGTGCATTCAAGAACCTATCTTCAGTCATTGCCCTCACTGCAGCAAGATTCCCGGAGGGCGTGAAAAAATCTTTCGGGGACCAAACACGTTAGCCGATTTTGCCCAATGGGTTTTAGACCCCATCGACAAGACGTGGAGCCAAGAGGACATCGAACGTTACGGAGATTGTCATCGCCATGCCACGGTGATGGCTCACAATTTCTCCGGATACGATGGACAGTTTCTTCTCAGATACTATACGGAACAAGGCACCGAGCGTCCTAAAGTGACTTTGAACGGAGCCAAAATCATTTTCATGCAAGTGGGACAAGTACAGTTTAAAGATTCGATGAGCTATTTGGCCATGCCTTTGAGTCGAATGCCTAAAACGTTTGGAATGACAGAAATGGCTAAAGGGTACTTTCCACACTTTTTCAATACGGAAGCCAATCAACACGCCGTTCTACCCCATTTACCAGAGGCTCACCATTACGACCCCGACAACATGCGTACCGAACAACGAGAAGCTTTCTACGCTTGGTACCAGATTCACGCCTCGGACCCTTTCGACTTTCAGGAAGAAATGCTAAAGTATTGTCGTTCCGACGTGGACATTTTACGGCGTTGCTGTGGAAAATTTCGAGAACTGTTCATGGAACACGGAGGG
Source organism: Sinohyriopsis cumingii (assembly GCA_028554795.2). Taxonomy (NCBI): domain Eukaryota; kingdom Metazoa; phylum Mollusca; class Bivalvia; order Unionida; family Unionidae; genus Sinohyriopsis; species Sinohyriopsis cumingii. The sequence continues at coordinate 21,602,513 of CM068827.1, forward strand.
GTCGATCCTTTGAAAGAAGCTTGCACCATTGCCAAAGCGTGTTCCTTAGTGTACCGCCAACGATTCATGCCTGAAAACACCGTGGCTGTCATCAGCCCTCAAACGACCCACTTTGTCAAACGTCAATACTCGGTCAAAGCCTTACGCTGGTTACATTACTTGTGCGACAAGGAAGACAAGTGGATTCAACATGCCCGCAACGGAGGGGGCGAAAAAACCATCGGAACGTATTCGGTCGATGGCTGGGACTTAGAAAACCCGAAGATCGTGTACGAGTTTAACGGTTGCTTATTTCACGGATGTCCCGTCTGTTACCCTGACCGTGGCACTAAAAATCAGTTTTTGCAACGAACCATGGAAGACTTGTACCAGGACACTTGTCAGCGGCGCCTAAAGTTAGAACAGGAAGGATACCAAGTGGTGGAAATGTGGGAACACGAGTACGATCACCGTATGAAAACCGATCTCGAGTTTAAACGCCTCGTGGAAAGTTACCAGTTCATGGACCCGCTGAACCCGAGGGATAGTTTGTACGGAGGAAGGACCAATGCCACCTGTTTGCTGTACCAAGCCGACGAAGAGAAAGGAGAAGAAATCAAATACTTGGACGTGTGTTCGCTGTATCCCTACGTGTGCAAATATTGTCGCTTTCCTGTAGGGCACCCGCAATTGTTCACGGAACACATGGACCTGAAAAACATTCGACAATACGAAGGCTTGATCAAGTGTAAAGTTTTGCCTCCCACGAACCTATACCATCCCGTCTTACCTCACCATTGTCAAGGCAAACTGATGTTTCCCTTGTGCCGTACTTGTGCCGAAACGTGCAACCAAGACCAACCTTGTCAGCACAGCCAGGAAGAACGTGCCTTGACGGGAACCTGGGTCAGCATAGAATTGTTCAAAGCTCTGGACATGGGATACCAACTGTTAGAAGTGTACGAAATTTGCCACTTTCCCAAGACACAACAATACCACAAGGGTGACCCTACTCAGAAAGGCATTTTCGCAGACTACGTGGATGCCTTTTTGAAACTGAAGCAAGAAGCCAGCGGCTATCCGTCCTGGTGTCACACTCCCGAAGACCAAATACAATTCAAAGAGAAATACTACGAACAAGAAGGCATCACTTTAGACCACATCTAAAAAAACGAAGGCAGGCGATCGTTTGCCAAAGTGATGTTAAATTGCTTGTGGGGTAAAATGGCACAACGACCGTGTTTACCCAAGACGGAATATTTGACAGAACCTTCCCGCTACTTCCAGATGATTCACGACAAAACCAAATACATGAAACACGTGGACGTCGTTCGAGAGGATTTGATCTTGGTCAATTACGAAGAAGATCTGGACTTTGTACAAGACGACCCTTTTGGAAATGCCATCATTGCGGCTTACGTGACAGCCCATGCTCGCTTAAAATTGTACGAAGCTTTAGAACTGTTAGAAGAACGCGTCCTGTACTTTGACACGGACAGTTGCATTTACATCCATCACCCGATTCAACATCACCCTAACATCGAAGGAGACCGTTTAGGAGCCTGGACAGACGAGCATCCCGACGACAAGATTCTAAGTTTCGTCAGTGGCGGTCCCAAAAATTACGGCTACGAATACCGGGACAAACAAGGAGAAGTGCACACGACGTGCAAAGTGAAAGGACTGACTCTGAATTATCGTACCAGTCGAGTGGTCAACTTTGGGGTATTGAAAGAAGCCTTGCAATCGGGAGAGGATGGAAACTTTAAAGTGACCACCTATCAACCGAACAAGATTGTACGTTTACCCACTCACCACATCGTCAGTCGACCCTTGGAAAAAGTCTATCAAATCGTGTACCAGAAGCGAGTTCGACTTCCCAATCATTTCACCTTACCGTACGGTCACGTTGGTATTGGTCTGTATATAAAAAGGAACCCTAGGCAAGATCGATAGTTCATCGTGACTACCAAGACCGAGCGAACAAGATGAATACTTTGAAAGAGGCATCGTTCCAGTTTGGGGATTGTAAAAAAGTTGTATCTTCCTCTAGTGTGACTAATATTGGATGGATAAGACCCATGCATTGCGACGGAAAATGTCCGGAAGGAAACTGCGATTGTCCATGTGGTTACCATTGTAATTGCGTAACGGAGTTTGCAGACGAGTGCGATTGTGAGCCTTGCGATGGATACGATGCTGTACCTTGTGACCTGAGCGATGCCGTAAAGCATCATGGGAACTTTGTTCTCACTGCCCCTATCATGGAAAGTGATGCTGTGCGTGTCAAACCTGAGGGATGCGAAAGCGATGCCGCTCGTCCTCTTAGACATTTTACCGGGTTTAAAGGGGAATGTCGACCTTCACGTTTGCCTCACTACGGATGTCATCCAGCCCTGAGCAAACTCCTACCCATGTCACTCAACCCTCATCGAAACGAACCTGTGAAAGACGAATATTCGTTTCCTGTGCGTTTGTCGGAATACTGCGACTTTGAAAATCGTCTTCAATCGTTCAAAGGAAAATGGCCTAAGTATCTGGGAGGACCGACCCCCGAAGAATTAGCCAGAGCCGGATTTTTCTACTTGGGCGAAGGAGATAAAGTCAGGTGCTTCAGTTGCGATGTGACACTTCACCACTGGGAACCGCAAGATTCGGCCTACGTAGAACATGCTCGATGGTCACCGAATTGTCATTACTTACCCTTAGTGGGACCGAGACATTGAAGTAACTTCTTACCATAATAATCTGTTCATGGATACTTTACAAGAGAACATTTGTGCTTTGCCTGTGGAGTTGAGAGAACGCATTTATCGAGAACTGGTCAAAATACAAGTGAAACGTAAAGAACAATTGCATCCGTTACGTCACCGGTGTTTGAACCACTGGTACCTGAAAGCTATACAAGGATTGATTCAATTGAAAGTGTTCCATCGGACAGACATTGATCAACGATCCTCTAGTTTTAAAAAGGATTGGTTTGGTATGGACGATTGCAGTTACATCATTGTAAACGTACTGCATCGAATTCCAGAGGAAGAGTTAACGAATTACCAACATCTTGAACACAATGTCAACTTAGTGAAAGAGGAAACTTCTGAACGAATTGTAATGTGTAGATTAGTGACTCAACGATTTAAATTCGACACTGAAGTGAAACCATGTTTGTGCAAAGAGTACATTTCTTGTGTCAGACCAAAGAGGATTTAGTATGACCTATTCATGGATACTTTGATAGAGAACATTCGTGCTTTGCCTGTGGAGTTGAGAGAACGCATTTACCGAGAGCTGGTCAAAATACAAGTCAAACGTAAAGAACAATTGCATCCGTTACGTCACCAGATCTTTAACCACTGGTACCTGAATGGTATAAGAGAACTGATTCGTCAGAAATTGTTTCAGTGGTCAGACCTTGTTCAACACTTTGAGTTAGTGAATGATCGAAATGTTCATTATTTTGGTTACTTCGAGATTCACCTACAGCAATACATTGAGGAAGACAAGTTAAAGGATTATCAACATATTTTACGTGGAATCTACTTAGAGGAAGAGGAAACTTCTAAACGAACTCTGAAGTTTCGGTTACAGTATGCAAGATTTAGATTCCCTACTGGAGAACGAAGATCTCTGGCTAGAAAGTACGTGTATTGTTTCCGAAACAAAGAGACTATAAAAACAGGCTGCCATGCCACGACTTATGTCACATGTCATCCAACAGATTCCGTGGAAGGAACTCAATGACCATATTCAAACCGTGGATCATTACCATCGATTATTACAAGAACTGTATCCATTCAATTTGGGACGACAAGTGGTGTGTGTCTTAGTGACTTGTTTTTTGGGATTTCGTTTACCAGCCGATTCTTTGTGGACTCTTTACGATCAGTACTTACCACCTCCATGGCCTTAAATGGTCACGAAAAACTCCTTTTGCTCAAAGCCTTGCGGTTTCATCTGGATACTTCTCGACCTCAACAGGAAAAAAAGATTCGTCAACTTTTAGCTACCCAAGACGTGTATGACGATGTGTGTGTAGCTTGTGACTTACACCCTCATTGGACAGATGTTCGTGACTGGAAAAAGGGGGGTTTTGAGGCTTGGACCCAAGAAGTGGCCCAGTATGCACAAGAGTTGTTCAAGGAAAAAAGTTACTTTTCAACCTGTGTTAGTGACGGTGCCAGAAGAACCCGTCAGCGAGAACAACCACTCGCTTCAGGACAGGACTGTCATGGACATTCCTGAAAGGTCATTCCGGGAGGACACTTGTGTGACAATACCTCATGTAGAGACTGTAAGAACAATACACACTGTCCCTAGGACATCTTGGTTACCCAAAACATGTCGTACAGACACTTGTTTATATTCCACTTTGATCGCTTTGCTGTGTTTTATATTCCTGTACATCACTATTTGGGTTGTATGTATTTTTGTCTTTCGTGTTCATATTTGAAACATTCAATAAACGTGTTCTGAAAAAAGTATATAAACTCTTGTCTTGTTTGTTTTTCGTGTCACAAGTGACATTTCTCACACCATGGCTACCTCTGCTGTCTCTGCTCCCTCTTCCTCTACTGTCAAAGTCATCGACGAACACTTAGATCGTGCCAGTTGGGAGGCTTTGTATCTTCGCCATCCCTTTAACATGCTCATTGCTGGACCTAGCGGTTCTGGCAAAACCGAATTCGTCAAACGTTTGATCGAACATAAACATCATTTGATCGATTGGCCCCCTCAACGGATCGTGTGGTGTTACAAAGAGTGGCAATCGGCGTACAACCTCTTGCGAGAAAGTCAAGGCGATTCCATCGTGTTTGTGGAAGGCATTCCTAAAGAAGACGACGGCATCGTCTCTGACTCCCGTCAAACCCATTTGGTCATTTTCGACGACATGTTAGGAGAAGACGAAGAAGAAATTAAATTGTGGTTCACGCGCAAAGGGCATCACCGTAATGCCAGTGTCATTTACATCACCCAAAATTTGTTTCAACAAAGTAAAGCCCATCGCACCATCAGTCTCAATGCGCATTACGTGGTCTTGTTTAAAAGCCCTCGAGATAAATCGCAAGTGCAAGTCTTAGCCAAACAGTTAGGAACGCCTTGGCTGACTCAGGCGTACGACGATGCCACTCAAACACCACACGCCTATTTACTCGTCGATTTGAAACCTACGACCCCCGAGGATTTGCGATTTCGTACCCACTTGTTTCACCACTGGTGCCAAGACGGAGGGCCTGTCCTGTACACGTCTCCGTCCTCGACTTCATTTCACTCCCCATGAAAAAAATCTATAAAAACCTCAGACCCTTTTTCGTCTGTCTCACACAGTGTGAACATGACGTCCCTTCAGTCGCATCTTCCCGTCAAATTGATTCGTGCCTTGTATGGCATCAGTCGAGAAAAAGATCCACAAACACGAGCCCGTGTCTTAGAAGCTAGTCTCAAAGAAGTCTTACGATGGTTCACGGTGACGGCACGTCAATTACTCCAAGGAATCATTCAGATTCCTCATCAAACCCAACGCTTTTTCGATCGAAACAAAGTCGCTTTGGTCCAACTGGCCGATCCCCGCATTGACACTCAAACCAAAAAACAAATCATTTTGAAACCTGGAGGGAGCGGTACTCTAGGAGGGGTCATCATTCGCTCACTCTTAAGATGGGATCCTAATGCCCCCAAAGTTATCCCCAAGACAAAAGTCCAACGAAGCCCCAAGAAGAAAAAGAAAAAGACCAGGTCCCCAAGAAGAATAACTTCTCCAGTGGCAGGACCCTCCTCTTACCAGACACCACCCCGGAAAAAGAAAAGAAGCCCCCAGAAAAAGAAACAGAGAAAAAGTCCCCAGAAAAAGAAAAGTCCACAGAAGAAAACTAGTCGCAAGAGAGGCACTTCGGCCAGGACGCAACCTTACACTCGCAAACCACGACCTGCCACGGCAGTGACTGCGTCTCCGGCATCCTCACGTTCATCCACTTCTCCGTTGATGACACCCAGAACTGAAGAGTACTTGGAGACGTTGATCACACCAAGAACATCTCCGTTGATGACCCCCAAAAGAACTTCCCCAGTGGCAGGACCCTCCCATTTAGCGGCAGTGGCTGCTGCTCACAAATTACCTTCTCCCAAAATCAAAGTCCATGAAAGATCGGGCATGTTACAAAGTTTACTGGATTTGTCCAAGCAAGAACTGACTCGATTTAGTCCGTTACGTACCCCTGCACGACGTGTCATGCCTGTCCTCAAACTAATACGCCGTAAAGACAATCAGTGGCGACGCGTTCCAGTATAAAAAAGGCCTGTGACCAAGTAGGGTATCAGTGTTCTTTTGGTGCTCCTAAAGACTCAAAGATGTCACCCTCCAGAAAACCCCAAGGAAAGAAAAGGAAAGGACTGCCACCACGTTTAGCCAAACATGGGGACCTGTTATCTGTCCTGTCCAAAGCTTCTCCACCCCTACGAAAAAAACTCATTCAAACGGCCTCCAAAGAGGTCATCGATACCGTGTGCGAATGTTGTTTGAACGTTTTGAAAGGCACGATCCCTTTGTCCAAACACCAGAAACAATGCTTAGGCAAACATCGTCACGTTCTTCGCCAAATGGTTCAAAAGAAAATTCCCATTCGTCAAAAAAAGAAGATGTTGGTTCAACGTGGAGGCATTTTGCCTCTCTTGTTAGTCCCCATACTGAAAGGAGTCTTGGGAACCATGTTGGGAGGACTGATGGGAGCAAGATAAAAAGGCCTTCGAAAGTCCCAAGATCTCAGAATCGACCCCTGACAACCCCATGGAAGGACGAAAACTAGCTTTAGTGCCTTACAAACGATGGATGGAATACCATCGGTGGCAAGAACAACGCACCCCGCATTTACCTCCCAATCCCAATTTGAGCGAGATGTCCCAGTTACAACACGAATTGCAGTCCTTGATGGATCGCCAAGATTTGTCCGAAACAGAAAAATCGCAAAAGTACGGTCAACTCTTGCAACGACTGCAACTCTTTCACCAGAAAGCTTTAGACGAAACAGCTTTACCCACTCTAAAAGATTTTAAGACCTTGATGAAAAGTCCAGCACCATCATCATCATCATTACCACCACTACCATCCCCAAGGGTCACCAGAGATGCTACCCCACAAAGACCTGAGGAAGAAGAGATGCGCGAAGTGTTTCAAACACCGTCAGCAGCTCCCATTTCGAGTAAGATTGCAGCATCCTTGTTGACCCCGTCCCCTACACCCCAACGAGAAGAAATGAAAGCTTGGGTTAAAAAGATGATGTCCACGCCTCCTTCGACAGAAGTGAAAATGAAAGAAGGGAAACCAGAAGCGAAAAAAGAAAAGAAGACCAAAGCCATTCCATTGCCACCACCACCACCACCACTACCTTCGACTTCTACTCCTGTAGCCCATCGGACACGTAAATCCGTTTCCAAACCACCCTTTCGACCCACCCAAAGTAGCATCACCGAAGAGTGGGTGACTTATTAACACGCCAACACAAAATAAAAAATGGAAAAAGTCTTAGCCAGCATTTACTACGATCCCTCACATCCTGCAGGTTACGCAGGAGTTCAAAAATTGTATCGTGCTGCCAAAACTCGACTGAAAAGTCTCCGTTTACCTCAAGTGCAACGATGGTTACAAGAACAAGCTACCTACACTTTACACAAACCCATTCGACGCAAGTTTGCCAGAAGTCGCACCCGAGTGGAAGGCATCGATCATCAATGGCAAGCCGATTTAGCCGATGTCTCTCATTTGGCCAGCTACAATCGTGGCTACAAATATTTGTTTTGTGTCATCGACGTCTTTTCCAAATTTGCCTGGGTCGTGCCTTTGACTTCCAAATCGAGCAGCGAGTTAGTGCGAGCCCTGCAGCGGGTGTTGAAACAAAGCGGTCGTCGCCCTCTTCGATGGCAAACGGACAAAGGCACCGAATTTCTGAACCAAGCTTTCCAAAAAGAATTAAAGAAACGTGACATTCATTTTTTTACCACCGAGAATCCCGAAACCAAAGCCAGCATCGTGGAACGTTTTCAACGTACTTTGAAAGAACGCATGTGGAAATATTTTACGCATCACCACACTCTGAAGTACATCGACATCTTACCGCACCTGGTGCAAGCGTACAACCAATCTTACCATCGAAGCATCGGACGTGCCCCGCAAGACGTGACTCCCGACAACGAAGTGCTGGTGTTCGAGCGCCAGTTCGGTACGTCCCCGACGAGGGCTGTCCCCGAGAAAAGTGGAGTGTTGACCGTAGGAGATTGGGTGCGCATTGGCAAAACCAAACGCACTTTCGGCAAAGGTTACTTACCTAACTGGACGACCGAATTGTTTCGCGTCACTGGACGAGTGCATGGCCGTCATCCTGCCGTCTATAAATTGGAAGACATGAACGGAGAAGTGCTCAAAGGAACGTTTTATTTGCCCGAGTTACAACGTGTCACCAAAAAAGAAGACGACGTGTACGACATCGAAAACATTCTCGAACGCAGAACCCGTAAAGTGGGCAAACGACGTGTCAAAGAAGTCAAAGTACGTTGGAAAGGATATCCACCCAGTTTCGATTCTTGGATCGACGCTTCGCAAGTCATCGACTATAAAAAGAAGAAGTGACCATCATGCCCTTTCACACAGCAGACGCAGCTACGTCGACCACTCCTTCTTCCCCTAGTTCTTCTGTGCAAGATTTACAAAAACAACCCTTGTGGGTGTGGTGTGGAGAACGTGTGCTTAAAACGCAAATCGTCTTTTTCTGCCAAATCTTCGTGGTGTATTGTGTCATCGGGGCAGCGATCGCCAATTTGAGTTTGCAACAAGGAGACAAACAATTGTGGACCATTTTATTGAGCAGTTGCATCGGTTACCTGCTTCCCAATCCCTCCCTGAAATTCTCCTCGAACGGGAACGTTGTGTCCAGTGCCAGTGCCAGTCACCACTCCAACAACAACCAGAACCCCATTTTGGGCGGAGACACGCCTCTGACGTCCAGTAATATCCCCTCGGACAGCCACAGAACTCTAGAATTATGAGTCACGAAAACCAATTTTACTTGACCTTACCCAGTGACAGTTCCATGGAGGTGTTTCCCAATAACACGTTGTGCTGTTACACGGCCAAATTACCTCAAGCCATCCCCTTAGATCACGAAGCCCATTGGGAAGTGGCTTTAGTAGAAATGATTCACCTGACCCAAGTCCTCAATGTCCTTCCCAATCAAAATAAATTTGATGTGGAAGTTCATGACGAACAAATGCAACAGTACTTGGATACCCATAGCAAATATGACAAGAAAACCCGTACACCAAATCTAAAGTGGACCACCTATCACTTGTTCATTCCCCCAGGCTATTATTTTAGTGGTCAACATTTGGTCAACACCATAGCCACCAGGTTTAATAGTGTGTTTCTGAAAGCTTTGGAAAGTGTCAAAAAAAGTGTCACCCTGGAGTACCACAAAACAGCTCGTCGCTTCCTGATAAAATTTCCTGAGGGGCCCAAAATCATGTCTTTCTTATTTTGTCCTGAATTGTTTGACATGTTGGGCGGTGACATGGAGCTGAGGAAGAAAGTAGAACAACAAAAAGGCGAATTACTAGTCATTTCTGACAACGATTCTTTTGCCAAGTATTTTCGTACCCCGGTAGAACTGAACCAAGGACTAAATTTGATGTTCGTGTACTCCGATGTGGTGGAGTATAACGTGGTGGGACACACCTCTGTGCCGTTACTGCGTGTCATTCCTTTCAAAGTGGATTCTGCCGCAAACACTGACGAGGAAGGTGGAAACACTTACCACGTCCACCGCGAATTTGTCCATCCTCACTATTTACCTGTCAGCAAGTCGTATTTGGACACGGTCAACATTACTATAAAAGGAGATTTAGGACAAAATATTCCATTCACCAAAGGAAAAGTCACGGTGAAACTCCATTTTCGAAAACGGTTTTCTCACGACTCGTAAGTAAGTCATGTATCCAGTGTACCGAGGGGTTGCTCGACAGCGAGGACACGGCTTAGGAGACATGTTAAAATCGGCCTTTCGTTCGGTGGCCCCAGTCTTGAAACCGATGGTGACACGCGGATTGCACGCTTTGAAAGATGCGGCACTGACGCAAGGCAAAGAATTTCTCCAAAATGTCATCATCGACAAACAAAACCCTAAAGAAGCCTTCATGAGGGCTGGCAAAAATGTCTTGCTGCAAACGGGCAAAGACATTTTAGGCCGACGAGACACACCTATAAATGTTCTGCACGCTACCGAGTCAGGCATTCAGCAAGGACAAGGCAGAAAGAGACGACGAAGAAAACACCCTTTCACCAGACTTCAAGCGAGAAAGGCTAAGAAAAGAAGAACCGTTCGAGACTTAGACGTTTTCGATTATTGAAACACAGAGAAAAAATGATGCACCGAGAGTCTTGCGCTTGTTCCAAGACGGAACTGGATCTGTTTGCCATGCCCCCCACCATGATGACGATGCAAGAATCTCAATGGGTGGAATTTCATCCCGTCTCCTCATTGACAGCCTCAGCTCCCATCGAGTTTGAAATCAAAGGACAGCCCGAAGATTACATCGATCTGAATAGCAGTTACTTGTACTTGAAAGTCAAAGTTCTAGATAAGGATGATGGTGCAGTAGATGACACTGAGAATATAGCTCCCGTCAACAATTTCATGCATTCCTTGTTTAGTGGAGTGGACTTGTACTTGAATAACAAACTGGTCAGCAGCAGCATGGATACTTACCCTTACCGTGCCTACCTGGAAAATCTCTTGACGTACGGAATAGATGCCAAGGATACCCATCTCAATGCTTGTGTGCTGTGGGAACCTGACGAAGCGGGCAAGTTCGACCTTGTAGATGGAACCAATAGCGGCTTTGAGCAAAGAGAACTCAAAATCTTAGATAAGAAGAGTTTAGAACTGATGGATCGTTTGCATTTGGACATGTGGTTGCAAGAGAAATATTTGCTGAACGGAGTCAATGTCCGCTTGAGACTGAATCGTAGCAGTACCGCTTTCCATTTGTTGGCTGAGGATGCTAAGGCTCCTAAAAGCAAAATCGAAGAGGCCAAACTCTACGTACGACGCGTGGAAGTGTTACCCAAAGTAGGTAACGACATCAGTCAAACATTGAGCAGAACGACCGCCAAGTATCCCATACGACGCGTGGAAGTGAAAACGTTCACCATTCCCGTTGGACATCATTCCATGATCGAAGATCATCTGTTCCAAGGACAGCTACCCAAACGTTTGATCCTTGGTATGGTCTCGAATTCAGCCTTCAACGGAGCCTTCGCTCAAAATCCTTTCAACTTTCAACACTTTAACGTGAAGAAAATCGAAGTCAGTCGCGATGGCAAAACCTTGTGTACCCGACCTTTAGAACCTGACTTTAAAGAGAAGAATTACTTGAGATCGTACTTGTCCCTGTACGAAGCCACCGGACAGTTAGGAACCAACACCAGTCACGGTATTACGTACGAGGATTATGCAGGAGGCTACGCTTTGTGGGCTTTCGATTTCACTCCAGACCAAGGCAGCGACGAGGGACATTTCCACCCTATAAAATCTGGCCAGATTCGTGTGGAACTTCAGTTTGCAGAACCACTGAAAGAGACAGTGAACGTCATCCTGTATGCAGAATTCGATAATACCATAGAAATCAACAGTTTGAGAGAAGTCATCCTAGATTACTAGAAACCATGGAAGACTGTTGTCCCTCTTTACCTAGTGGAGAAACTTTGGAGATGGAATGTGAGGAAAAAGAAGAAGTGATCATGATGAAGTCGAGATGGCCAGAACAAGAAGCCCATTTAGTCTCCTGTTTTGCCAAACACTTGGTTGACAAAATGACGGAATTGATCAAGAAAAATTGTTATGGATGTCAAAACGATCATCCCAGTCAAATTCAACACGATAAATGCCTGATGTTGAGTCAAGAAGAAAAATTGGACGAGTATCTGGACGAAGCTTGGAGTCTCATCTCAAACAAAGACGTGTTGCACCAGTGGTATAAAGACTTGCGTGAACATTCTTGTCCACCATTAACCACTCAAGAGATCCATCGTATCGAAGCTCTCCTAAATCAGAGTGAGGAAACAGAACGAATAACCGTTTATTCGTCAGACATTTTCAAGCAAAAAGTCAGGATCGAATTGACAACTTATTATTACCTGTGAAGAAGAAGAAAAAAACAACACAGAAAACAATGGATACCTGGGAACTTTATTACCTTTTGAACCACAGTTCGTATACAGCTTCTTGGAATCCTGTCGTCTGTGCTAAAGATGAACTCCCTCATCGCAAACCTAAAGACCATCAAGCTTACGTGATCAACACGGACGACAGTCATCTCCCAGGAACCCACTGGGTAGCCGTCTACTTTCCTCAAGAAGGATGTGTGGAATATTTCGATTCGTACGGATTGCCCCCTTTGGAAGACGATATCATTGACTTTATGAGAAGAAATGCTCAAACCACCCGATTCAATAATGTGAAATTACAAGGCACAGATTCCTTGGTGTGTGGACAATATTGTGTGTATTTTCTGCATCATCGCAGCCTGGGCTATTCCTTAGAACATTTAGTGACTCATTTCGATCCTCGTTCTTCTGCTAGAAATGATGTGAAAGTAGACCGATGGTTTTGTGACCATTATGCTTATCTTTTGTCTCAAGCTAGGAAACGTAGTGTCCATCAATGGCCTAATGATTTCCAACAGTGGAAATCACAATTTCATTCACAACGTTGTCAGCCCTGTTCAAAGTAGTTAGTATTTGAAGAAAAAAATGTTTGTGATTAGAAAAAGGTTGTTAGATGTTATAGTGTTGGATTATTGTTAAAAATGTTAGAAATGTTGTTGTTTAGTGTTAAGTGATTTTTGAATAAAAAATGTTGTGTTTAGAAAAAAATGCCTTTGTCTTTTGTTTAGCTATAAGAATGTTGGATTGATGCTCTTTCATTTCTTACTATCTCTCTCATGAACGTTGCGGCTCGAAAAAACCGTGTGGGGGATGTTTTCCTTCACGTCCGCGCTTTAACTTTAAGAACCGGTTTGTTCCCAGTCTAACCATCCATTGTCGACTCATCCTCCTAAGAAGATGTGCTCCAAACTAGCTAAGCTCAACGAAGCCTACGTGAATTTGCATAGGGTCAGACACAGTCTGATACCGAAGCCAGAAGAAATAGAGAATGTGAGAATGTTAAAAATCACTGAAGACCTAATAGAAGAGCTCTTCAGAGAAGAAGTGAACAGGGAAAAAGAAGAATGGACAGAGAAGTACAGACTTCAAAAACAGCAGCAACAACAAGAACAGCAGCAGCAGCAACCTGAACCTGACAGAGGCTTTGTCGATTGCCGTATCGACACCAAAGAGTTCTTCTTCTCTTTCCGAAGAAGCAGACCTATTGCCAGAAAGTCTATCCTCAGAGGACATCGCATTCTTAGAAACTAAAAAAAGAATGCCATAGCAAAACAAAAAAACAGCCCTTTTCAGGGCTACCCAATACTCTAGAAAAGAAATAACTATTAATTTGCCAATGTGAGTAGGTAGAGTAGTGTGAAAATAAACACTAACTCTTTTATAAAAAATGTGAGGGTATGTGTTTGTGTGTTTGTGTTTGTAAGAGCTAACGTAAGTTGGTGAGGATAGTAGATTAAAATAATGTTTTTTGGGTTTTTGAGGTGTATATTTGGAGTTAGATTGGATTGTTTTGCTTATGTGGATAGTCTATTGAAGTGATTTATAAAAAAATTTATAATAGTGATGGGTAGCATAAAAAAGTGAGTGAGTGTTTCTTTTAGGTCCGCGCGTTGTTGGGTCATGATCTAGGTAAGATCAATTTTATGTTTTTTAGGGGATGTTTTCCTTCACGTCCGCGCTTTCAGTATAAATTGAAACTCGTTCGGCAGTCCAGCTACCCTTGTTGATTGATCAACACCAAAAAATGAACACGAGACTTGAGAAACTGTTGGAGCTTCATGTGCATCTGGAATATGCCAGGCGCATATTAAATGAACTGGCCGCGGAAGCCATTGTCGAGGAGGGAAGGATAAGAGAGGAGGAAAGAAGAAACAAAGAAGAGGAGGAGAGAAGATATAAAGAAGAAGAAGAAAGAAGATATAAAGAAGAAAGAAGAAACAAAGAAGAGGAGGAGGAAAAGGATAGAAGAAATTTCAAAATCCCAGAGAGCGAAAATTGGGATTCTGAAGCGACATATCCTGCCTCTGCTCTCTCCCCCCAAAAGGTAAAAAGTAACTGGGGGATAAGATGCGTATGTGGCGCCAGGCCCGGAAGGTGCCACCATTAACCAGGTGCCCATGAAGTTCCAAACAAAACAGCCCTTTTCAGGGCTACCCAATACTCTAGAAAAGAAATAACGATCGATTTGCCAATGTGTGTAGGTAGAGTAGTGTGAATATAAACACTAACTCTTTCTTTAAAAAAATGTGAGGGTAAGTGTTTGTGTGTTTGTGTTTGTATGAGTAAAGGTATGTTTGTGAGAATAGTAGATTATGGGTTTCTTTATTGTTTCTTAGCAAATGGGGAGAGTATAGTTTGGGTTATATTATATGAAATGAAAAAGTAGGGGATGTTTTCCTTCACGTCCGCGCGTTGTTTGGTCATGATCTAGGTAAGATCCATTTTATGTTTTTAGGGGGATGTTTTCCTTCACGTACGCGCTTTAAGTATAAGAACCCACAGTATTCGTCGTTCAAACCATTCTGCAAAGAATAAAAAGAAGATGGCGTCAAACCAAATGGACAAAATACAAACCTTGCAAGACGTTTTAGACAACTTAGGAATAATGGAACAGATGCTAATAAGACTGGTTGAAGACCATTATTCCTATAGTCCCCATCGTGTAAAGATGGAAATTAACAACTTAAGAAAAGCAAAGGACAAGATTAGTGGTGTGATGAAGGAAATAAAGGAGGAGAAGGAGGATGAAGAGGAAAAGATAAGAATAAGAAGATGGAACGAAAAAATTGAAAAAGAAGAAGAAAATGAGAAGAGGAAGAAAGAAGAGGAGGAGAAGAAAAAAAAGAAAGAGAAGAAGAGTGTAGGAGATAAAATAAGAACTTGGTGGAGGAAAAGAAGAAATTAGAAGAAGAAGAAAACCCAAAGGCCCTTTTCAGGGCCCCCATATTTCTCGAAAAGAGATAGTCTTTAAATTGCCTACCCCTTTTTTTAAAAAAATTTTTTAAAAGAAAAATCCCATGTTAAATTCCCCTTGTCCGTAGAGTGACCCACGATTTATCGCCATGTTAAATTCCCCTTGTCCGTAAAGTGACCCACGATTTTTTGCCATGTTAATTCCCCTTGTCCGTAATCTGACCCACGATTTTTCGCCATGTTAAATTTCCATTGTCCGTAAACTGACCCAGGGGTGTTTTTAATGCTAATTCCCATTGTCCGTAAAGTGCCCCCATATACTACTCATATCGATTGTTTGGTCCAGATATATATAAGCAGTCCGAAAACACTGTGTATACACACACACACACACACACACACACACACACACACACACACACTATCGAATTTATGTCCAAATAGGTTTACTAGGTTCACGTCCACAATTTGGAATTTGATAGTAAACACCGAATAGTAGAAACACCGAGTTTCCTATACAATATAGAAGTAAAGATCTTTTAAGATGATTTATAGTAAGTTTCTTTCCATGAAATATGTACATTTTGCATTCTAGTGCTGAGAATGAATTCACAATCGAAATAGTTTCTGTGTATACAGATGGATTTGTGTTCCTTAAAAACAATGGTACAGAGACCATTAGTTCATGTTGTGACATTTATACATGTTATGCAGTTTGATTGTGAATTTGAAACACTACCTCTTCAATTTTAACGAAACTTAAACACTATATTCGCTGGCTGAATAGTGTAAAATGTTATTTTCCCATACATTCTTCAGATGTTATCAATTTTAATTTCATATATATAGTAAGTATAGAGAAATACCTACCATGCTTAGAAACAGTCTTCATTAACGAGGGAAACTTTGGATGCGATGCATAAACCGCAGTCTTACCTAGCAAATGTGAAAGAAAATGATAGTAAATAACGATCGTGTAAATGGACACTAGCACGAACGTTACATTGTAATATTTAATTTCTCTAGTATATATGTCTGTTTCAATCTTGTCCATTATTCGATGGCTGGCGAAATTTTTAAATAAATGTCACCTACTATTTACTGTCTTGACGAAATGGAACTTTTAAATAGTTGATGGATTCATTTGCCGTACATCTGAATTCAGGTTGAATACAGTAAAAATTAAATCAATTAATGCAAAATCCAGTGAAAAAAGTATCTTATCCGTGTCATACGTTTGTTCTTCATTATTTATTTTCACTCACTTAAGGTAGGCAATCGTATATCAGCTATCATAAACCATTACAAATTTAGTGTTGAAAAAGTTGTATATCAACTATCATAAACCATTACAAATTTAGTGTTGACAATGCTGTATAGCAACTCTCATAAACCATTACGAAGACCATTAGAGTTTGCCAATGCTGTTTAACAACTATCCGAAACCATTACGAAGACCATTAGAGTTTGACAATGCTGTTTAACAACTATCCGAAACCATTACGAAGACGATTAGTGTTGCCAAAGCTGTATATCACTATCATAAACCATTACGAAGACGATTAGTGTTGCCAAAGCTGTATATCACTATCATAAATCATTACGATGACTATTGGTGTTAAAATCTGCATATCAGCTGTCACAAACAATTACGAGGGCCATTAGTGTTTGACAAAGCTGTATAATCCAGTCCATCACCATACTAGATTTTATGTGATATATGTGTCAAATTAAATTCTATTTTAGCACAACAGTTTAGGATACAAAAGCTGATATACTTCACTATATCCCAATATATGATGTGCGTGGAATTATCTAGTGATATTGTCTTGATTTTACTTATTCCTGAAAAGTGTCAACACCGGGACAAATCTAGGATTCTTACAGAGTTGCTTAACGTTTGTGTGAACTTTTTGGAAATATTCATAATGGCTTATATTAGCATGGAGTTATCGTCAACTGTTTTGTTATCATGGCATATGCGCATTTTGTGACATATTGATATTGCATGGACCATTACTGATATCAAATATAAATAAATAAATATATATCCCATTCTTCCATTCTCATTGACATAGCTTTTTTTAGGTAGCTTTGCTTTAACTGCTTTCATTATCAAGATAAGAATGCTTTACAAATGAGGATGAAGCCATTTAGTTACTTATCTGAACACCGCATGTTATTATTAGTAAACTGACAAACTGCCAGATTTAGATTTACTCGACGTATCAAGAAGATTTCAACCATGTAAATTTCATAGTGGCAAGGTTGATCAAACTATAAAACCTGGTGGGTTTATGTGTATCTCCTAGCTATTTACATGTGCATGACAGTGTTTTCTCTGCGTAAATCCTTGCAGTGTAATCAGCATCACAGGCCCAATTCAAATCGACCGGATCAAGACTCCTTTCACAAATGCATTGACAACGTTATTTAAAATCAATGAACATTTATCTAGCACATATGTCGACATGATCATAAATTGGCAGTTAACGTGGTCCTAAATGCGATGAAAGTGCTATTCTTAACAAGAGACTGGTGATTTCGTCTGGTTGTACACGCTCGGTACATCCGGTTAGAGATAGCTATGGTGGATATAACGCTGTAACTGTCAGTTGGGAATTAAAATCGTTGTCTAAAAGGAAACGCTTATTTCGAGTAGGCTCAATGGAAAAAAAGTTTTCTCAGATTTTAAAAACTGATTAACTTTATCTCGCATTTGAAACTGATGATCGATAATTGTGTGATTTTATTTTAGTTTTTGTTGACATTATTTTACTCAATATGTTGCTGATTTCAACATTCTATGTCAATATGTTTCTCTTTGTGTCAAATCGTTGGTTTCTTTTCATCTATTCACTTGGGTTGGCTGTCTGGTTCAGCTGATATTCTTTTTCCAAAAAAGATTTTTTTAAAAAATTGTTATCTCCGTTATACACGGTTACTTGAATCAACCGGCTTCATTTCTATCTCCGTTATATACAGTAACTCGAATCAGCCGGTTCACCTAGCTATGTTTTCACGCGTTTAATACTCTAGTAACAATTCTTGGACGCTCCCAATTTTTGGCGTATATCTAACTTAAACCTCAGTTATTAAAACAAGTAATAGTGAGTGGAAAGGACACAACTTTGTCCGTAGATGGCAAACATTCCAGCCGAGATCATCTACGTTTTGGTGTTCCACAGGGTTAGGTTCTTTGAACCCTGATTCTTACTTCAATCATTCCCTCACGTGCCATTCATCGTCAGTGATCGCCATCCGATATCTCACCAGTTGTACGCTGGTGACACTGAAATATACAAATCCAGGTACCCAACTGAAGTTGATGGTACATGCCAATGCTTTAGGAGGTGTATTTCCAATGTGAAGTCATGGATGACATGTAACAAGCTGCAGACGAATCAAGATAAAACTTAAGAATTCGTAATGTACTAAGTCTTCGTTATTATTATTATTATTATTATTATCTAAAAGGAATAGAATAAACGTGACTCGTATGCGTCAGTAAACACATATCTTGAATAGTCAATAATTGTATGTGTATATTAAACATACAAAAATATTAACGTTAAACAGCACATAGTGCACGATATCATATACTCAATATAGAACTGATCAAAATAATGTATTGTGCTCATATTTGTTTTATTCCAATCATTTAGGTGTATAAAACGTATATAAGTACTGAGGTACAAGTGACAACACGTAGTATATGATATAATCCACCCAGAATTGACTGATTAAAAGTAGTTTATTTGATCTGGTAAAGTCTTCTATATTAGTAATTTTACTTGTTTCTGAAAGGTTGAGAGGTCAAATGACAGCACATGGTACAGGATATAAAGTGACAAAGACAACGAAAATCTTATTATGTACCCATGGAAATTAAAACTCTAGTGGACACATTAATTGTAGTTAATTATCAGCTTAGAGAAATATGGACAGTAAGTGCCGTCATTAGTAACATGTGTGACAGGTTTTGGGCAGTAAGACTTGTAGAATCACACAAAATTTATATAGTTAATATATTCTTGGAGGGGGATATAATTTCCTAAAGAAACTTTGTAAAATGTTTAAAGGTTAATTTAATATTGAAAATTAATTTACGATAACAAAATTCCAAGCAGATAAATAAATAATCATCAACAAATAAATATTGCTCGCCAAAATCCTTTCGTGTGAATTTGTGAGTATACCAGACATACATCTGAGACATGGCATCCTCCTCAATCCTATCCTAACAATACATTTAATTGCATCAGTTGATGTATTAGCTACAATCTGTGCAGACCAGTCAGGAATTAAAAAAACAAACAAATGGAAAACTATATTGCATTCGAGATGGGCGAGGGAGAGTTAACAATAAAATGGGTTTTATGAAGCTTTGGGACCACATATACTAAAAGAATGAATGTGATTGTGCACGGAGAGAGAGAGAGAGAGAGAGAGAACGTTGTCAGCAATACAGTGACAAGTTATGCATATTTTTATAATATGTACCATTTAATATTATCGAATAATGGAAGCCCACTGTCCCGTAAAATTAGCATGTTTACTACAAGATAAAATGACAAAATTATGCTCCATATTACAATTTCGTCTTTAACAATTCGCGAAGCGAAACAGCCAATGGTTAGAATATTTGTTTCGGTAATTTAGATGAGCATGTATGTCATGTTCAGTGTATGAAAAGCTAAATAAGCTTGACTATTAATATTACTCATGGTGCTGTGCAAACACTCATTGTGCTATACAAAGACTTGTTGCGTTATACAAATATTTACTGTGTTATACAAAGACTTATTGCGCTATACAAAGAATTACTGTATTATACAAAGACCTATTGAGCTATACAAAGACTTACTGCGCTATACAAAGACTTAGTGTGCGCTATACAAAGACTTATTCCGCTAAACAAAGACTTAGTGTGCGCTACGCAAAGACTTATTGCGCTAAACAAAGACTTATTGCGCTAAACAAAGACTTATTGTGCTAAACAAAGACTTCTTGCGTTATACAAAGACTTACTGTTTTATACAAAGGCTTATTGTGCACTATACAAAGACTTATTGCGTTATACAAAGACTTATTGCGCTGTACAAAGACTTACTGCGTTATACAAAGACTTATTTCGCTATACAAAGACTTAGTGCTCTATACTATGACTTAGTGTGCGCAAGAAAAAGACTTATTGCGTTATACAAAGACTTACTGCACTATACAAAAACGTATTGCATAAAACAAAGACTTATTAAGCTATACAAAGAATTAGTGTGCGCTATACAAACACTTTTTGCGCTACACAAGCACTGATTGCGCTATACAAAGACACTGTGCGCTATATAAAGACACTGATTGCGCTATACAAAGACACTGCGCTCTATACAAAGATTTATTGGTAAATCGCACATTTTCATCCTATTACTACAATGCACTAAGTACGGCAACAAAATGAAGGCTGATAAATTAAAACTTTTTTCATGACGTGAGTATTTCGTGATTTTTTGCGCGTCTATTCGCTTTATTATTCTCAGAAACCATTTCATCATTTTCGACTTTTCTCTTAACGTCAGGCCACTGAGAACGAACATAAACAAAAAAAAAATAATACATTAGTATTTAAGGTTCTTATGTGTCATCCACTATAATCAGATTATACGATACAATGGCAAGCAACAAGACAGTGGTCGGCTCCTTCATTTTATACGCCTAATGCAATCAGAGTAAAACCCGTAAATGAAACGCATCGACAAAGGGACTTAGTGTTAAACCTAACGGATAGATATGGCCAGTTACCGGATAATAAATGAATTATTTTCACTGTGTTCACATTACAAGGTAACTGTTAACATAGAAAATAATTTAGTATGTGTTGGAACTTACGAATTTTGATATTAAGTTCTTTTACACACTTAGAACTAGCTAGTGTGGACAAAGATTTACTTTAAATAACGTCAAGACATTCGAAAGTCGCTAATCTACAGGCGGAAGACAGTACGAAAACATGTCTACTATTCTATCAAATATCACAAAAGGACACCTTTCAGATCAGGCTATCATTGTACAGGCTATTATATTCTCTAGAAATGATTAAGTGGTATCTTTGCATTCAAAAGACAGTCCACCATATAATAATAATAATAATAATAATAATGACTTTTTGTATAGCGCCTAATCTTTAGAAACTCTAAGCGCTTTACAACATTAGACAACACCTATAACATAAAAAACATATATAATGATATTATTACAAAACAACAAACACCATGAAATTAAAAACCATAAAAACATGCTGAAAATATTTAAGGTAGGGAACATTATTAGGTCTTTAAGTTTGTTCTTGCAGTCAAAATAAGTGAGTTTTAATAGCACTCTTGAATGGGATATATCATAGTTCAGCACAATATTTTGCGAAATTCACTAATGAAAGACCATAATCAGGCCGTATAATTGTTACAAAAGATTCAACGATGCATCTAAAAGCTGAATCACACCAATACAATTTTTCCAAAAAATATTTAATGCAAGCCTAGCTAAACTTACCAATAACAATCCTTGCAAATCAACTGGTTAACTTAATATTCAAGTTGTACTCCCTCCCAAAGCCAGTTTGTGGTTAATATAATGAACACATAATCTGAGGTACACACCTTATTTAAAAGGATTGTCCTACCGTAAAAATCCACCCACATTATCCAATTCAGCTTGTTTAGCTTTTAAGAAATACATGAGACGTCTCATTTTATAAAACGAGACTCGCTTTCCCCAGATTATCACTATGGTTGTTTATTTGTACATTAGGACTGATATACTTTACTGAGACAGAACGAATTTTAGGTCTGGCACCAACCTTTGAATTAACCTTGTTTCCCAAGGTCAAAATCATTGAAAACTGTTTCTTAAGATTTCAATCAACAGTTTTCTTTTCATAAATCCCAAACCATTGGATGGATTGTTGTTCAATTTAGGCTGTATGATCGGTATATACGCAAGTTGATTTAGCTCCAAGAAATACTGCCTCTATCCTCTGTACCTTAAAAAAGATGAATGTAATCTGAAAAGCTTTTGAAGCTCTCTAGTTTGTCTATTCCAAGCCAATGGAGCGGTTGATGTTGTGTTTTAACAACAGGATCAGCAGTCCTTGCCTTGTCTTCATGCACCGACACCCTAACTCTTCATACGGTCAGGAAATTGCATTGGCTTCATGCACCGACACCCTAACTCTTCATACGGTCAGGACATTGCCTTGTCTTCATGCACCGACATATGACTCTTCATACGGTCAGGTAATTGCCTTGTCTTCATGCACTGACACCCTAACTCTTCATACTGCACGGACACCCTAATTCTTCATACGGTCAGGTATTTGGCTTGTCTTCATGCACCGACACCCTAACTCTCCATACGGTCAGGTAATCTAAAAACATTTAATACGGCTTTTCATCATAGTCAAAAGTATAACTCTTTTGAGTTTAAAGTGAGAAATTCAGTAGTAATTAGCACCGATCGATGAACATGTCATGGTGGCCATCTGAAACAGAGTGATCAGAACGGACATTGCCAGCTACTTTTGGGATTTGATGTTCAAACTGACAGTGCCAAATAATGTTGTAATTTGGTGTTCTAACTGACGGTGCCTGATGCTGTGGGAATATGATGTTCAATCAGCATTTTTCTACTTCATATGCCAGAAACAATTTGTTCAATATCAAGTTTTGGGGGTCGAGGTGTCTTTCCTTGACTATAGAGACCACTTTAAGGGTCAGAATCACACAAAGTGAGAAAGCTCGTAGATTTCAAACTTGTAGACTTAACATTTTTGTATTTATTTTTGTTGACTAATGATTGTATGCGTCCAAAAATGAATGTACTGTCTTTGTGGAAGACAAGATTTGTGAAAGAAAAGCAATCAAGTCGGTTAGATTATGCGTTCCGGTTCTTTTGCAAAAGAACTGTAGTTTTTCAACCAAAAAAGATTAAAAAATTCAGTAATTCCATTACACATGCCATACACATTGTCAGCTAGTTCAATTAATAAAAAGCTTTAAAAATTTAATCGCAAAATCATCTAGCGATTTCTTTTAATAAATTATTTAGGACGCAACATTAATGTAAAAGTAATGATGGAACATGAATGATGACTCAAAGCTGTGACGAAACAACACTTCAAATAGCACACTTATTGCCAATCTGGTATTAATACAGGGACTGATCAAAAGCAGGAATTAAAATGATTGCATATTTCGTAGGAATGTCTGCATTTCATTTTTTCTGAATCTGTTTCAACAGGAGTCTTTGCTATTTGCCAAATGCCACAACAATCAATATATGCATTTATTTTAAAATAGGACAGGATTCTTTCAATGGCCATTATAGTGTATTATTAACAGTTTAATGTGTACTGGATGGAACATTGCTGTGCAAGTTTGTGCTGGACGAAATGACCCACTAGCAAAGCGTCGACTTCGGCGCCTGCTAAATGGCACATCCTCTTCTGGCATGGTGGACAGGGCTGTGACCCGTATCGCACACGCCTTGCAACGGCGCTAGGTCAGAGAACTTGAAACATCTCCTTGACATTTCTAATAACAAAGAGATCATTCATCGTTCATGTCGGCCTTGTGGTAGATGACTGAAAACATGTCCTTGACATTCCTAATAATAAAGAAAACTTGATCCTTCGATCTTGTCGGCGCATTTCATTTTGAAAGGTCCGTCACTGAAAGGCTATACTATTTTTGTTGCTAAAAGTACTATTTGTTATATCTCATTCGGAGCCGGAGACCTTTATCATTTGTGCCTGAAATGGGGGTAGGAAACGCATTTTGGAGGTTAATTCTGAATACATCAAAATACATGTTTCCATAAATGTTTCGCTTAGACCGATGCCTAGTTGTGCTAGAAACATTGTTTAACATCGGCTATTTGGCTCGCGCAAAAGCAGAAGGGTAAAAGTTGGAAGGTTTTGTTTTGTTTTTTACTAATTGGACCCAACATTGTTTACTCCTGGCCACTTCTTACTCGCAATCCACAACTTATTCCACTTTTTGCAAAGTCTCACCCGTCTGTTTGCAGTTCAGACCGGTCTGCCTTGGATCACAGGCCAAAAGGTCTAAAATCCAGACACAAAATCCGATTCCACAACGGGAGAATTTTGGATGTAAAGAAATCGGGTCTCAAAAGATACGTTTTCCCTCTGCATTTTGTAAGCGAACAAAAAGTCCAAATTATTTGATATCATTGTCGAGTTACATCTGTCTACTTTACTGTAATACCAACAACTTTCGTGTATCTTAAATGACCTACAGAGCTCGGAACTAGGGTACAGCCTCATCACGCCTGCAGACGGGATTGGGGCTGAATGAGTGAATGTAGTGGATTGTGATCGAATCAGCAGAAAACTGTCTCCAGAATCACCGTCACACTGTTGATTCCCCTCAGCGGGCTTTTTGAACTTTGTAACAGATAAAAGTTTTCCAGGCTATTAGTTAGGTAATCAGAAAGTGAGAATGTGTGTACAGTTTATGAGTAAAAAGAGAGTAAGAACAGCAGGGGGGGGGTGTGTGGTGCTTTCGTTACAAAAGCTGCAAATCTTCATTTATGCACGCCCCGTTTTACGTTACATTATTTTCCAGATTATTAGTTGTTGAATATCTGTTAGGAATGGCAATAAATGACTCAAACATTTTAATTTATGCATCCGCTTCCCCGTTCGTCTCTCGAGAAATAACACTCAATTTAACATCTTGTCCCTTTCTTAAGTTATTGATCTACCTGATATTTTGTTTGTGTGATTGCTAAAATATTTTATTGACATGAATGCTGGTGGTAAGATTTAGTATTTTTATTTGGTGATGCAGGGAAGAGGGGTTGACTCAGAGATTGGTAAATGCACCTTATAAACCTTCGATGCGAAGAAGATATAATTTTTTTTTAAATACTGCCAGAGTCGTGGAAGCCTTCTTCAGGCACTTTATCTGTGGCCAATTTATCACAATTATTAACCTCAAGATTATCACCTTTATTTACCATGTTTCTAGTCTTCTTTCTGTGAGGACGATACGCATCAGAATCCCAAATCAGATCGTCTACGGCCTTTATATACATCGGTACTACGTTAGTTATCACGTTACCCGACGAGTCTATGAGGAAAAGGACCATCCCATTGTCAACGCTGGATACATATCAAAACTTAAGATGCAGGGGGAAATCGCTACACCACAATATCTCACGATCTACAAGAATGATTGCATAAATCTAAGCAATGTTGGGGCATATTTTCAACTTTTGTCGAGCAGCATAAAACAACAGATATTGAGAAAATGAACAGATTAAGTGCTCTAAGCGTCATTACACCATTTCCTCTATATCTGTAAATTCTGGTTTTGCTCCGTTTAATCATCGGACCATCTGTGATAGCCATAGGTCGCAGATCCACTTTGCTTCAAATGATGTGGAACAAAGTGAATCGGCGACCCCTGGCTTGCGAGGATTGCCCCCGAACAACTTTCCGAATAAATGAGTCTCAATTGACATGGTGCAGCAATGAAATTGAATACTGTTACCATATTTTTTTTTATCGTGAAAGCGTCTATCATTGAACTCGCTCTGTCCTATTTCGGTTTCAGTGCAAGGCTTATTAGTTTATTAAATCGACCCGAAAAGAACGGATCTTGTCGTAAGACTTCTCCTATGGGAATGTCACAAGATGGTTTTTGAAGAAAGGAGTTCATCTAATATATGTGTATTTATCCAATATGGAATCAATTTTTGCTGTTCTGCAGACAAAGTCTTCTTACAATATATGATTTTATAACACGTTTGATTGTACAGAGAATTGCCAGCCGAAATAAAGGCTGTTGTACTTACAAAGGGTCCTTCATAAATATAATACGTTTTCAGTAAACATTTTAAGAGCTACTCATTCTTTTCCGCATAACTTGATTATTCGTCAATAATGAAATGTCCAGTTGCTAAATTATCGTAGTGGTTCTAATAGAAGTCCCTTCTAATAAACGCCCCTCCCTCTTTCTCCACAAAAAGGAAATTCCCACCTTATCGAAGTTTATGGATCCGTATATATCCATTACACTATGTCCAAACACTTAAAACAGTACATGAATAATCTAACTAAATTTACGTTTTCAGTTAAACAGTAATGTATTGTATTCAACCCCACCCTCAACGCACATGCCTGGGAAATCGCACCGCTCCTGGGACGTTTATTAGAATAACTATGGTATTTCGAAGTAACCTTTTCAACCCGTTGATGAAAGTTAAGATACATATTTCTTAATGACAAATGTGCTTTTTGTTTTTATCCAATCATCCAATTCGTGTTTTCGTCACTTTAACATAAGAGCTCATATAAGCTCATATATCTTATTTCGTTTCATTTCGGTATTAATTCCAGTCAAAGATTATCTAATCGACTGGATTGCAGTTTTTTTCTGCTACGAATTTCATTAAAACTAGAATCAAAACAATGTCATGTTTTTCAACTTGGAGTATGAACATTCTACACAAAACATTTTTGTATAAATATGTCAGCGTTACGAAGATGATAAAAATCGAAAATGATTTCACTTGGCTTAGACTAGGTGCTGATGCAGGTGGGGGTTGAGTACGTTCCGATATGGAAGCTATATTTAAGATTACACCAGCAATATCTGTATGACAAACTCTTACATCTACACAGGCTTTTTTGCTGAGCGATTTCTCCCATTTTCTTCTTATTAATAGGATTCAGTTCAAATTTCTATCACCCCATGGTAATTTAGACACTATCTTTAACTTAAAAGAAAAGTTTACAAACTAGGCAGGAAAATAAATCAAAATAAAAGTGTCACATATTTCTTTATCTTCTCACACATCGTTTCATCATTACCCTGAAAGAAATATCCTCTCATGGATTATGCCTCGCCTGACGGACTTCATGATTCCATTATAAATTTGAAAGAAAGAGCCTCTAATGGATTATGCCTAGCTTAATGGAGTCTTGACTTTCTTTGTCTTGTCACATATTATTTCATCATAAGCTAGAATGAAATAGTCTCTCATGAACTATTTCGCATAATGGACTCTTAATATAAAACATCTGTAAATATTCTGTCAGATTCTTTGTCAAGACTAAATTACTACTGAAGTCGAGTGACAGTCAATGTTATTAGCACAAATATATCGTTGAAATTGTTGAAGATATCATTCTGTAAGGGAACTTTTGTCTACAAGAAATATGACAGACCCACAAATTGTGTGCAGCAACGTTTGTTTATAAGAAATGTGACTACTCACAAAATTTCTTCTGAACGCCTAATCCTACGTTCAAAGTTCCATTTCATTTGTGACGATATTTTTGAAAGGTTGCGCGAAAACGAAAAACCAACATTACTAGACTTGTGTGAAAAAGAGACCCGATCATATATTTTTTAAAATGCACACCCTGTTTATTTTTTTACTTTGCTGAGCACATTTATTTATTTTTTCTTTAACATGAAGACCCATCCTTGGTCTTTCCAGTGCCTCTTGCACACTGCTGAGCACATTTATATTTTCCGTCTTTAATATGAAGAGCGAGACTTGTTCTTTACAGTGTCTCTTGCCCACTACAGGAAAAAAAGGCAAGTCGAGAAATTTGTAAAGAATTTATATTCAGATGATTATCGTATATTGTAATATAAATATTTGTTTTATTGATGGCATTGTTTCCACTAATAATATAATTTTTTCTTGTGCATGTGATAAGACATCGTAAAAGCTAGTTTCGTGCTTGCAATTGGACTAGTTACATGTGTGAAATGTAATAACTTCCACAGCATACTCACTCGGTTTTTTTATAAGCTCGGATAAAAGCTCGGACTTCTCAATTCCACACTATCGAGTCATTCACACGTTTAATTGTCAGCAAGAACTTAATTGTAAATCTTGATCATAACAATTAAAAACTTTATTTGTATATTGGTATTGACAGTGATGCTTTGTGATATAGTTAAATGTTTTGAACTTTTCGTGTCTTTGCAGATATTTCGTGATAGATTTGGTAAGGTAGTCCATCTGTATATCTGTCATTTTGTTATCCGTGTATACACCGATTAAAAGTGTTGCATTCATCTGATGCTAAACTGCAACGTCCTGATTGCAATAAACCTTCCGTATCTGTATGCAACCACCAGTCTAATGCTTGAGGGTTGTGGTTAACAAACAATTTTACTGATGTATTCATTATTTATTTATATATTTGATAGATCTTGCTTGTTGCCTGCAGTGGGTCTGAACGGAATTAATGACGGGAGTGGGTGTGATCAAATTTTATATTATGGTGTGATCGTATTTGGCATTATTTTTGCATTATGTTTCACAAGGATAGAAAGATGGTAAAGAAGTTTTGACTTAAGGATGCACGTCCAGGGATTATTGGTGGAGGCGAGTTCTTCTGTAAAGAAAAATGTACATTGCTGATGTTTGGGTGGCTTCCATGCTTGAGGCCTGATTCTTGAAGCAGGACACATACTGGACATATGAAATAAATAAGGTGGAAAGAATAGAAGATATTAAGCTACAGATACACTAAAACAAATTGAAAAGAATTGTGTGTAAAAACGCGATATCGATATATACATTGTTTTTTGAATTGTTTTTATAATTCATTTCAAATGTACAAAGCTAATCTTTTCTTTGTTCTTCAGTTGGCATTTAAATATATATATATATATATATATATATATATATATATATATATATATATATATTTATAAAACAAACTGTAATCGAGGTTGTCGTTGTAGTCCATCTGCAGGTTACTGCAATATGCACAACCAATTTAGTATAGTCCATCTGCAGGCTGTTGTAACATGCACAACTATTTCGTTATGGTAAGTATGCAACAGTTCTGTACGTAGAATGAGGCGTAGATCTGTGTTTTTTTTTCTTCTTTCTTTTGGAATACAGTACATATTATATGTCTTCCATGTTTATTTCAAACTTTATATATTATATAGTATATTGCCGTCCATGAAAAATATCAAGCTTTACATTCATGTAATATATAACCAAAATATTGTAAACGTTTACAGAATTTTGCTTCCTGTGTATTAGTAACAGCATGGTTAGCAAAGGCATTGTTTGCATTGTAATTTGCTTCCTTGAATTTGTAATGAAATGCTACGTGTGAATACTACAACTGTCTGTATTAAGCCGATTGCTCTATTGGGTACTAATGGACGATGAAAGCCTATCCACGACATTACATTTATTTTAATCAAGGACGGCAGTACTAGTAATACCATTTAAATATATTGGCAAATATGTCATACATTTTTATGTTTTATTTTGAGTTTTGATAAAGGCTCTGAGATTTTTGCATACATATTTACTTTATTCTTCACACACACCTTACCGCCACCTCACCCCACTCCGTAAACCACAATGTGTTTTGCAGTAATTTCATTATCCAATACCTATTCTCTCTAGTGCCATTGAATTTGAGGCAAAAGTACAAAGTAGAATGGGCTAAGATGTGCAGATGAGTTTTGTCTTTAATGAATTTAACTTGGGTTTGACTGTGAAATGTAATCGTATTAAATGAAGTTCGTAACTGTATTTTACCAGCAATACATGTTATGTGTACTTTCGTGTGTAAAGGTTTTTTTAAACCATAAAATCTGACGATTCTGAGGCTGTCTGGGTTAGTTGGGAAGATGCAATTATTTCCCCGCGCCAGGTAAACTGGGCGCTGTCGTAATTTATTTTTATTTTTCAACTGACGTTTACATAAAATATGCAAGGTAAAGATTGTAAAGATTAATTACATATGTATGGTAAAGATTGTAATGATTAATTGCATGTGTGCGGTAATGATTATACTAGTCAAATGCATGTGTGTGGTAAAGATTGTACTAATTAATTGCATGTGTGTGGTAAAGATAATACTAGTTAATTAAATGTGTGTGGCTAAAACTGAAAAGATTACATTGTGGTTTTATCATGTTCCTATCATGGTACCTTTTACTAAGGAATTGTTCATTGCTTGGTTTTATACACGATGTCTTGTTAAGAATGCTAGTTTAGCATGATAGTTTTTTATCCTTTGACTTGTGTTTTAAACGCTGCGAATCTATTCAGTATGTTAACTAATGTTATTTAATCACCTTTTCCTGACACATCCGTCGTGATATTTATTTTAATTAGAGTGACCAATCGCTGATCTTAGCGATGTCTGATTTTTAAATTGGACATTAAGTTGTCTGCCATTCGAAACCCATTATTTGACGAATGTGACGAAAGATGAAACTACCATCATTAAAACTATGGTCGCTTTAGTTAATGTTGATATCAAGTGACAAAATTGACGGAGAAAGAGAAAGGAGTCGATCGCTTTATGATAGCGAGGGGAATTCATTACATAATACTGGACATGCAAGACGAGATTTACCATATACCGTATAAACTCTCTAAAAGCCCAACAACTTCTTTTTATAGCCTATAGCCTGCGGCAAATAAGAAACGAAACCAAGATCCCATCTGTCAAAATATGGCATTCTTGCCTATGAACAGCAGAATATTATTTCAACCCACAATTACTGAATAAAAATTACAAAGATATTAGGTGAAGTAAAAGATACCCTTAGAATAAAAATCGTTTTAGCTATATATAAGAAGGGGAATTTTAAATATTGCGTGAATGAATATCATACATGCTGGGTTGTCGTGTATGCAAGCAACCACACGCCTGTAATGATTATGGACGAAAATGCTTCATAGATATATTGCACGGTTGTGCCCAGGTTTTTAGTTATTCTTTAAGACAACGAACTGCAATATTGCTCCAACAACATTCACATAAATATTCAAAGCAGAAATGCCTTTGTGGAATAAAATAGGCCTTGCAGTGTTGCTTCCTTTCATCTTCATACGATAATCTACTCGTCGGTATTCCTTTATAAATTTTAACAAATTTTAAATACTAGCAGGTTATGCCCCGGTATAATGTCCCCACGATCCATAGTTCATTACAGACCACGAGTGTTTGGTAAAGCAACGGTTTAATACTATATTTCGGGCCACCCAGTACCCAACGAGTGCAGTAAAAACGACCCAGTCACCGCGCTTGTTAAGTCATTTTGCGGCTACTGATAATACGTTTTTATTTTTAACTAAATAGTGTTAACAGTTAATAAAATGCTCTGCGGAGAAAAACATGAGAATGGATACTATTGGGAATCACTGAAAAATGTGAAAAAAGCCTTACAAACAAACAGTATAAGGTTCACTCACGCGGTAAGGATTCGTAGTGAAGGAGGAAGGTATGCTTTTATAGTGTGTTGGGTAGGAATAAAGGCAGAATAATAAATAGCGTGCAAGGAGATAGGACTATCATGATTTCTACGATCGCCTGTTTTCCAAATCTTGATAATTTGAAATCGTTCTTATTACTAAGAATATAATCCAGATATAACAGATGCAGAGAGCACTGACACAGACATACAATTTCTTATTAAGAAAAACGGGCGTCTGATATCGACAAGGAATGCAAGCACTTTGTGGACGAGTATCTGCATCAAAATGGATTTGACACGCCCCAGTTCACGTTACGATTAAAAGCTGAAAGACAATGATAATCTGTGGCCTGCCTTTTGCAATTGCGCTTGCCTTTATTGCAGATGGTCTGCCAGTATCTTCCTAGTTTCAATGCCTTTATTACTGATAATGTGTTAGTATTTCTCCAGTTGTAATACCTTTATCACAAATCATCTGCCAGTATTTGTCTAGTTTTAATACCTGTATTACATATGTTGTGCCTGTATTTCTCTTTTATCGATGCGTTTATTACAGATCATCTGCCAGTATTTCTCTTGTTTCTATGCCTTTATTACAGATACAGTGCCCGTATGTATATAGTTTAATCCATTTATTACAGACGTTCTGCTATTAACTTTAGTTTCGATGCCTTTATTACAACTGGTATGCCTAATTTCTCTAGTTTTAATGTCTTTATTGCAGATGGTGTGTCTGTATTTCTCTAGTTTTTATGTCTTTTGACAGACTTATTACAGTTTCATTACAGATGGTCTGCTAGTATTTCTATAGTTTTAAACCCTTTATTACAGATGGTGTGCCAGTATTTATCTAGTTTTAATGCCTTTATTACAGATGTTGTGCCAGTATTTCTCTAGTTTTAATGCCTTTATTACAGATGGTGTGCCAGTATTTATCTAGTTTTAATGCCTTTATTACAGATGGTGTGCCAGTATTTATCTAGTTTTAATGCCTTTATTACAGATGGTGTGCCAGTATTTATCTAGTTTTAATGCCTTTATTACAGATGGTGTGCCAGTATTTATCTAGTTTTAATGCCTTTATTACAGATGGTGTGCCAGTATTTATCTAGTTTTAATGCCTTTATTACAGATGGTGTGCCAGTATTTATCTAGTTTTAATGCCTTTATTACAGATGGTGTGCCAGTATTTCTCTAGTTTTTATGCCATTATTACAGATGCTCTGCTAGTATTACTCTAGTTTTAATGCTTTTATTACAGATGATCTGCCATTAACTCTAGTTTTAATGCCTTTATTACAGATGGTGTGCCAGTATTTATCTAGTTTTAATGCCTTTATTACAGATGGTGTACCAGTATTTCTCTAGTTTTTATGTCTTTTTACAGACTTATCACATTTTTATTACAGATGGTCTGCTAGTATTTCTCTAGTATTAATGCCTTTATTACAGATGGTGGGGCAATATTTCTCTAGTTTTGATGTTTATTACAGATGGTGTGGCAGTATTTCTCTAGTTTTGATGTCTATTACAGATGACCTACTAGTATTACTCTAGTTCTAATGCTTTTATTGCAGACGATCTGCCATTAACTCTAGTTTCAGTGCCTTTATCACAGATGCTGTGACACTATTTACCTAGTTTTAATGCCTTTATTACAGATGGTGTGCCAGTATTCGTCTAGTTTTCATGTCTTTATTACAGCTGATCTGCTAGTATTACTCTAGTTTCAATCCTTTTATTATATTTAATCTGCCATTAACTCTAGTTTCAATGCCTCAATCACAGATGGTGTGAAGGTATTTATCTAGTTTTAATGCCTTAATTACAGATGGTGGGCCAGTATTTCTCTAGTTTTAATGTCTATATTACAGATGGTGCGCCAGTATTGCTCTAGTTTTAATGCCTTTATTACATACGATCGACAGCACATACTTTCTATTCATGAATACTGATATTAACTCAATATAACTGCTTTCCACTGAACAAATTCACCCACCAGTATACACATATCTTTGTGTATTTAATATGAGGGGTGTGTAAATGGGGCAAAATTATGAACTGACACTGGTCTACAGCCAAAATGCTTCCGAAATAAATTTAGTCAGTTATTACTAATTATGGGTCACTGAGAACGAAAATGATGCTTGAAATTGTTGATTGGCTCTAGTTTTAAAGATATGATGCTGGGTCAGTATATACGACCCTTTACTTGAGAATGGCTCAGGATACGTGAGATATAAAGGGAAGGGATCTCAATTTAAACCAGAAATGACTACAATACATGTTTGTCTGTATATATGAATAAATCTATGTCTGGGTTTGCACAGTACTTGCGTTTGAGGCACAATAATAAATGATGCAATCTGAAGCTGATATTGCGTCATACATGATATGAATTGCATCATGTTATTCCTAGAAGTCATGGATGATGCAATCATAACTAAGCTACACTACTCTGCTGAACAAGTTGCCTTATATCAGCTGTGTAAATTATACAGGGTCGCTCTCTCTTATAGGTCTGTGTTTGATTTAGCTAAAGTGAGCAGCGATGCCTCGTACATGTGTGAACAATGCATATAACTGCTGCTATGGTTGTGATGAAGTGACTTTTGCATCACAAAAGCACAGTATTACCACTATGGTTAATAAAGCCTATCAATATTATTTTGGCTGCAAAATTGGATATTAGGACAAGAGGTGGGCCCCACACATACGCTGCAACACTTGTGCAACAAATCGTCGCGAGTGGTTGAACAGAAAGAAGAAGTCTATGCTTTTTGAGGTGCCAATGATTAGGAGAGAGCCAACATATCATATCAGCAATTTTTACTTCTGCATGGTGCCTCCAGTTGGGAAAGGTGTGTAAAAGAAGAAAAAAGAAAAAGTGGACTGTGCATTGTCTAAACATCCCATCAGCTATACGCCCAGTACCTCACGGAGAAGGACTGCCAATTCCTGAAGCACCATAATCATTCTCAAGTGAGTCAGACGAGGAAGAGGAAGAGGATGAAACTTCTAGTCCTAAACCATCAATGTCACATGACCATGACCCATATTTCCCTCATCCTCTTACTCTGAATCACACCTCACAACACAAGGTGAACTGACTGACCTTGCCAGGAATTGGAACTATCCAGGAATAAGGCCGATCGGTTGGGCTCCAGACTACAGCAGGGGATTCTCCTGGCAGGTGATGTTAGTGATTCCATTTTCAGTGACCGTCAAAAGGATCTTGTCCCATTCTTCTTTATGGAAGGTGATCTTGTAGCCTACAACAACATCAATGATGTGATGGCAGCACTCAACATCGTTCATGATCCAGATGAGTGGAGACTGTTCATTGATTCATCGAAGACGAATCTTAATTTTGTTTTGCTGCATAATGGCAATGTTTTGTCATCAATTCCAGTTGGTAATGCTGTCCATATGAAGGAAACCTATGAAAACATATAACAACTTTTGAGGTGCATAAACTATGACACAAATCAGTGGCAGCTTTGTGGTGATTTGAAGGTTCTTGCTCTCGTGCTTGGTCTGCAGACTGGATACACAAAGTACTGCTGTTTTCTCTGCAAAAGGGTTAGTCGTGCACGAGATTCCCACTACATCAAGAGAGATTGGCCATTCCGACAGTCATTGAAGCCTGGGAGGAAACGTGTTCAGCATCCACCACTTGTTGAAAAAAGGAAGATTTTGCTACCACCCGTAAACGCGAAGCTGGGCCTGATGAGGAACTTTGTTTAGGCCAAGGACAAAACAAAAGCAGCTTTCAAGTACCTTTCAAGTAAATTTCCAAGATTAGGTGAAGCTAAGATAAAGGAAGGTGTCTTTGTTGGTCATCAGATTGGTGAACTTTTTCGAGATGATGCAATTACCCGTGCACTGCGTGGCAAGGAAAAGACGGCATGTGAAGCCTTCCAGTTAGTGACAACAAATTTTCTTGGAAACAACAAGGCAGACAACTGCAGGGAGTTGATGGAAAACTTCTTCAAGGCATACAAAAACCTTGGTTGCAGATGTCACTAAAGATACATTTTTTGCACTCTCATCTTGAATTTTTTCCACCGAACTGCGGAGCAGTGAGCGACAAGCATGGCGAGCGATTTCACATGGACATTACAACAATTGAGAAAAGCTTTCAGGGCAAACGGAGCCCAACAATGCTTGCAGATTATTTCTAAAAAGTGACAAGAGATGCTGCATTTAATGAATACAAGAGACAAGCCAAGAAGTGCTGTGTAGATACTGAATAAATACTAAACTATGTACTTATATATATATATTTAAAGGTTTTTTGCACTTTGTTTCATAAAAAATTATATAACCCTTTTGCTGTTTTATAGTGCTACATAAACAGGAAAGGTGACGTATTATCATGTAAAGCAACCATAAACACATGAAAAGACATATGTTTACAATTTCTGATTAAAATTATACAATCTACACAATATTTATAGACGTAAAATCGAAAAACTTAAATATCGTACAAACAGTAGCCAATCACTTGTTTAATTGTCATATTTGAATTCAGTTTATCAAAATCTATAATAAATAGCACATTTATCTCTGAAGCAGACGACTTCAAAAAAATTGTAGACCAGTTATCATTCAGCTATTATTGTATAGAAAATGGATATTATGGTATTGTTATAACGCCATGGTTATTAGATTAAAACTCTTTTGTCTATAAACATGATATTGAATGAACTGATTATTGCTTTTAATAAAGACTTGCCTCCGTCAACTATTAATTAGGACGTACGATGTCGATTTACGTTTTTTTTTTATCCCGTTATAAATTAAATATTAATTGACACACAGTTTTGCAAAGACATACTGAAGATAACCTTTTGTCATCCACTGTAATATGATCATGTACACCGTTAAAAACATTTTACTATCTGGATGTACTTTAATGCTACCCAATTAGATTTAAATTACGGGTCAAACTGCCATCATTTCAATATTCAGAGAGAAATAACTCCATCAAACAAATGTCAAGTTGATTACAACAATTTTCAGTAAACAATTTACGTTAGATTGACTCAGACTAGTCATCCATATACTTCTTGACGATCTTTTGCCGCAAGAAAAGGACATTTTTGTAGAGCTGGCATAGAAATCAGATTTTATCACTGAGAAAGAAACTTCGTGGTTCAAATAGTTCTTATATAAGTACCTTGTCTAGTTTATTTTACAAACTAAATAATCCCCGATTTTCTATTTTGGATTCGGAGTTTATGATTACTTAGGGAAATAGTATTGAACCTATTACTATGAAAAGTTTAAGCAAAGTATTGAACCTATTACTATGAAAAGTTTAAGCAACTTGTTAAAACCCGTTTGTACAATTAACCATCAAATTTTAATAATGTTACTTCAGTATGCAAATTTGCTGAATTAAATTTAAATATATTTGGGGTTTCTTCTGAGATAAATTGATTTTTGGTACTCTCTTTTCCTCAAAACATTTATCGCCACCATGTTCTTGCAATTAGAGGCACTGCATGTTTTGTTTTATAATATCTCATTTATATATTGGATATTAATTTATCTTCAAACATGTTCCTTGACATTTACACGATACAGACCCTTTGATAATGAAAAGTAAAATTAGAAAATCCATTAATACAGTTTCGTCCTCTGAAACAAAGATTGATATATGGTACTTAATTAAACGAAGAAATAGTAAAATCGATTTCCGGATTTTAAAAAGAAAGGACTTAGAACTATAATACGATTGTTCGGATTTAGGCAGACAGCACGAAACATTATTTATGCAACCAAAAAAGGTCTAACAGTTTGACCACATCTGTATATTTGGCATTCTGTAGACAGAAATGGCACTGTGTTGAGAATAAATGTCAAGATTACGGTCGCAGTCTTGAATGTATGACACTATGGGGACCATGGGAATTCCATGTGAAAAAGAGTCCACATGTTTAACAATAGATGACACTTTAGAAATTAGGAAACTTTAACACTACGTTCTTAACATGACATTTAGAGCTGTTCAAAGGCATTGTTTGGCTGTAAGGACAAAAATGGAACGTTTGGAACAAGGGGAATGGTAACGTTAAAAGTCGTCATAAAAACACATTGACTGACCAGCATCAACATCTACTGACCATCGCCTATATGTACTGAACTATTGATTAAACCTAAACATGCTGACCAACACCTGCACTCACTAACCAACACGCCCTGACCTATCAGTAATCATAGCTAATGAACCAACCCCACACTGACTCACGCTATGGGGTATGATGTAAAAGAAGTGATATAAAACAGAAGTTAAACGCCACGTTAACAAATCTAAACAATTCTCTTTCTATCCTCAGAACCTCATTTAGTCCTGTACCATACCCATAAAAGCAAAACTACCCCCTGCCATCCATATAACCCCTATGACTCTATAAGATATATTAATGGATAGAAAAGGAACGTTCTCTCTCTCTCTCTCTCTCTCTCGCACACGCACACACACACACACACACACACAAATATACACCATATTAAACACTATCACCTTTCAAAACGATGTAACTGCTCACACTTACACAAACATACTATCACCGATGCAAAGGGCAGGAATATTCGCACACAAACATACACATAACGATAATGACATACTATCACACACCAGACAGAAAAGTAGACGGTGGTTTAAGGATCCGTTCTGAAAAAGAAACAAAACATTCAAACCTCGAAAAAGCATTTGAACTGACTAAGTAATATATAAATTCTGAGAGATCTGGGTGGACCTTGAAAGTGGCATATGCGACGTGTGGGGTAGCACAACATGGTCAACACTGAACTAATCTGTTGACTCAAATGCCAAATGTGTATTTACTGATCGATTAAAGCTACTATTCTAGACTATTTTGAGAGTTAGTACTAATATGTTTCACTACTCGTGTCAAGAAGGAGCTCAAGTCATTTATACATCCCCTTCCTATTACCGTCTCTTAAAAACAAAAACAAATATAATTTACTGCTTTCATCTCTGACACTATTCAAGTTGACTTTCTACCCACCTCAGCGCCCTGCCGACTATTTCGAGCACCCTATTCTATCAGTTGCAAAATATAATACACATATACTTCTGAATTTTTATAAGCGAGCCTTAAAGAAG
Source organism: Sinohyriopsis cumingii (assembly GCA_028554795.2). Classification (NCBI taxonomy): domain Eukaryota; kingdom Metazoa; phylum Mollusca; class Bivalvia; order Unionida; family Unionidae; genus Sinohyriopsis; species Sinohyriopsis cumingii. The sequence continues at coordinate 21,641,028 of CM068827.1, forward strand.
CGCTACGAAAATTACGGCAACGAATTATGCACATTCCCCATCACCGGAAACGTGTTTTTTAGAAGAAGAAAACAGCCTAAAGTAGATTTGAAACAACTGGCCCATCCAAGAAAAGATACTCTAAGTAGAAACACACTATCTTGAAACCAGGTGGAAGTATATCACCAGGAGGGTATTGTTTTAAAACATATGGTGTCTCAGGATTTTGTGCTTTAAAAGATGTTTCCTAGACGCAAGGAAACAAACGTTTCTAAAATATATTCATTGACCATCAACATTCCCAAAAAGTGTTACTGAATACAGGGGTGTTGATGCAGATATAAAAAGAACTCATTGGTGGCAGAGACACATCTTTAATTCACTTCATGCTCCTGTCGACACAATTGATTCATCTTCCGATTCAGGATCGAAAATCATATATCCCGTGGTTAACTGCCTAAATGTTTGTTCAATGGCATCGTCAGCAGTGCTACCCTGAAACGTGTAAAAATACAAGTGACCCAAGACTGTCCAAGACGTGCCAAAGATTATGTATCAAACCTTAAGAACTGTGCCCAGGAAAAGTTAATTGAAATCATACCTATTTCTGTTTGAAACCAGACGACAAATAGGAACGAACTATACCCATTACATTTAGTACGATGACTCTGCATGAGGATATTGTCGATGTGGATTAGATTTTCCCCAGACCATGTCAGTCATGAGAGATATTTCCAGTCTGTAAAATCAGGCCAACTCCGTTTAGTTAAAAACTGCCGTCCTGAATACAATTTACGTAAAGTCGCACGGACGAAAGTCATCTCCCTGGAATATATTGAGGAGTCGTCTGCTTTCCAAACGACCACTTCCTCTCGAAGATGACATCACAGACTTTATGAGAAAAAATGCTGTATTCACCTAATTAAATAATGCAAGATTGCAAGGATCGAGTTCTATGAGAATTGACAATATTGTTTTTATTTTATTCATTAACGAAGTATGGGACTCCAATTAGAACATTTATTTATTTGTTTTGAATGTGATTTCTCTAAAAACGATGCAAATACTTAAATGTGGTTTAGTGATAGTTATAATCATCAGCAATGTAGACTCCATAGATGTCACATTGACAAAGTGGTTGTTTAAAAATTTTGTATTTCTCGATTGCACACAAAAGAGGAGCTAGCCGCAATCATCCATTTTCATTTCATGGTTCATGACTGAGCCAGCAAAGCATAGTTTTTTCAAACGTAAGTTTAGAAAAAATGGTGTTGATTGGATTGATTTCTTTTAACAATGAAAACTTATGTGGCATATTCATTCATTTTCTCTCTTTCGATGTTTTTCTTTGATATTCTAATTAGGACACTTTCTTTTAGGTCGGCGAGATTCATTTTGACCTTTATATTTTTTATCCTTTCTGTGTACAACACCTAGAAATGTTCTCCTTCACGTTCACGTTTACAAAATTAATGTGCGAACATTGTAAAGTAGGCAAATTGATTCAAGGGTTAGTGCTTTTACAAAGAGTAAAACATCTTCTGGAGCAGGTAAAGCAAATTTACATATGCTCTAACAAGAGTAACAAAGAAATCGTAGCATACAGAACGGCAAAGCAGTTGGTAAAAACGGTATAAAAAGAATTCGATAAAATCAAGATGGCTTTGGCGAAAAGGAAGGGGAAGGAGCGAAATAAGTGGGAGAGCGATCGGTATTGCTTTTTCGAAAGGTGGAAGAAGGTCTAACAGATGTTGTGGCAAAGGGAAGGACAACATGTAAATACAATTGTCCTAAAAATAGATAAAGACTACGGTCACGACAATCCCCATTGGCCATTTTCAGGGCCACACCAAGATCTCTCAGAAGAAGATAATACTCAATCATTGCCATATTTAGTTCTTTATGTTTGTATATTTTGTATGTTTTTCTTAACTAATCTCAAACCACCATCCTCTGTTCTGTCTTGTATATATTAGTATAGTTGTATATGTTTGTATGCGAATTTTGGTTTTCATTTTGGAGCTGATAGCATGTTTGTTTATGTCTGAACATCCCTATCCTTTTCAGGGGTGATAGTAGTTTTGTGAATGTGTGAGCACTCCTGTCTGTTTCAAGTGTAATATTATATAAGTAAGCTTGTGTTCATATGCTTATGAGCATTCCTTTTCTCTGCATTCATATCTCTGATAGGCTTATAGGAATTATAACGGTTGTATAGATGTTAGTTATGTTTAATTGGGGAGAGTATGGACGTTATAGCGGCTGTAAAGGTAGTAGGTGAATTTTGTAACTTCTATTTTATAGCACTTCTGTTATGTCCTACCCTTACGTGCGAGCCAGTGTGGATGATGGTCAGAATAAACGTTGTTATGTTTGTGTTGTTAATTAGACGTTGGTTTTGATCATTCGATCTGGGTGCTGGTCAGTCAATATGACCATTTTAAAAACAATAATACTGCGACATAGGTCAAGTGAGGTAATTGTGTTCAGTTATAATCTGAGCTGAACTATTTATTCATTGAAATAACAAATTAACGTTTTGGACAAAAACACTGCTTTGCGATTACTGAGGACTTCATTTAAAGACATTGTGGATTATATCACAGTGGTACATCAAGACGTTCAAGACTATTGCAATTCATTCGGGACATCCTATACTTTTGTTCTTTTAAAGTGTTGGTATAACCAGTTTGATTTACCAATACTGCTGATATATCTAATTGTGATTCCCATATGCTGTATGGATATGCACATAATTATTGTGTTAACAGTATACTATTGCTTTCATTCTCTCTTCATCGTTGATTAATGTCCCCTAATTTAAAACATAAGAAAATGACTTGAAAAACAATAATACAGTTTTCTAATGGATTAAACACTGTACACAATGCTTTTACTTTTATAACAGTCGCCTGCTGTAAGAGGAGACTATGCGTCGAAATATGTGGAATGAGGGGGGAAAATAATTTGAGCCGGATGAAATTAAACTTACACCAAGTAATCCTCATATTGGCATGAGTACATTTCAGGAATTTTTCTAGTGTTACATAATAATACCAGATTGCAATAGAATGTGAAGACGAGTAGACTGAACAGTACATTCGTTGGCATACACATCCTATACTTATTCTGTATTCATTTTTATTCTTTTAAACATTTCTAAACTGAGACTATTTAAATATTTAAATACCTAACGGATTCTCTTTATTTCTCTTTATATCACTCTGTATAGGTTGCTCAGCCAGAATGTCAGTTTGACATGAGTTGATCCAGTCTCTCTCTCTCTCTCTCTCGCTGTGGCAGACTTGAAAAACAGAGATTTGATCAGATAACAGGACGATGAAACAATCATATATTAAGCAACCCTGCACCCTCAACCCATTCTCACTGCTGTATTTTCATCCAACATTATAGCTATTCCCTAATTCCCTACGGTGGTAACAGTGACATAGAAACCTTCCACAGATACATATATATATATATATATATATATATATATATATATATATATATATATATATATATATATATATATATATATATATATATATATATATATATATGGCAATTATGACTTATTTTCTTAACAGAATCTCTTTATAAACGCACGATGATGTCACACATTATCAAAAACACTATAAGCAATTCGTTTTGTATTTGCATTACAATGTTTATATTAATTAAATCTTGCTATCTGTTTCGCATCTCCTTTTCGAGACTTATTTTGTGACATTACAAAGTCTAGTCGCTTTGCAATTCAACGCCTACCTCTTATATGCGACTGTCGTTCAATTTGTCTGTAAATCAGCTGCCTGACATAGGCTATATAACCTTTGATGGTATCAAGAAAAATTGGAGATGCGTTAATGAAAAATCGTGCTCTGAAGTTAGTAGTTATAAACGGCCTTTAATGAGAAGTAGAAAGAAAACTATTGATTATCGGACTTTAACAAGACCGTGACTGCAGGCTGATTGTGTATAATAACGTGGACAACACGAATCAGGGCTGCTCACATACCTTATACGATTGTATATGCATCATACAGATAGTATATATACAGTATATCAATACTATGACTTTTCAGATTATTTCAGGAATAGGCATGTAAAATATAATTTCATTTCACAAATGTTAATTTCAAAAGAAACCCATTTTTGTGAATTTAAATGTCTGTATTATGCATATATATATATATATATATACATATACATATATATATATATATATATATATATATATATATATATATATATATATATATATATATATATATATATATATATATATATATATATATATATATATATATATATATATATATATCCTGAACAACATTTTGACGTCAAGGTTGTGTGTTAGCTGCAGTGAGTTCAATATAGTAAATGATTTAGACTGTTGATTACCCACATGACCATTTGTGATTATATTTAGACATTCTTGTATGCAAGCACTGAATTACTGCAGAGGATTGATTTTCTTTCCTGTCTAATATTAAAAACCGTACTGGAAAGTCAAAATCACAAACGGAATAAACTATACATGCATGAAAAGATTCATACAGACACAAATACGTGTTATATATATATATATATATATATATATATATATATATATATATATATATATATATATATATATATATATATATATATATATATATATATATATGCGTAAATACATGCATACATTATTATCTTTATGACAGATGTTTCAAAAGCAAAATAGGACAGGTTTAGAATAACACGGAAACCTGTCCAACATTTTGATTTGTACGGTCATGTAGTATTACATTGGCGTAAACTGTGTTCTTACTGTTGGCTTGTGACAAATATAAACGCCATAAATGTGAAGTCAAAAATGTACAGGAAATATTCTTGACGTCTTTGTTACTATTATTCTTATTTAATTTGCACTGTGTGCTTGACCATTGTCTTTTATTGAGGGTAGCCTACCTGGCTTTTGTCATTTGTTAAGATATTTACAAGCAGATTGAGTTGAAGGTCTATCCTTATTTAAAAGTTTGATGTGTTCTTCAAGCGCACTTCTTGACAATAGTTGGAATTTTCCGCTAAGTCTACAGAACATGCTATTTGCTGGTTTTTATTTTTGCTGTTACAAAGTTTAAGACCATAGAATCTTAACAGTAACAATTTAATTACTTGTACAATGCATTCAAGATAACAATACACGCAAGTTGTGTTTGTGTCCAAACATATAATAATCGCATTGAATAACTGGCTATTTGTGTACTAAAAGTAAGAATACTTATAAAGTAATAACATAAATACTACACTAACGTTAATTGTTTCTCGAACTCTTCAAGCCCAGCCCTAAAGATAATATTCTCCTACTCAATATAAGCAATGACAAAACCTAGCCTTTGCATTTTATTCCCAAGGCTTAAATAGTATGAATCATTCCTTCAAATACTCAGTTGAAAGATATCATCAAACACAAAACGAACGCTTCTTACCTTGGGGATACCATTGCTTTTACTTCAATTTTACCATTGCTTTTATTTCAATGTTACCATCGCTTTTATCTCAATATTACCATTGCATTTATCTCATTGTTACCATTGCTTTTACCTCAATGTTACCATTGATTTTACTTTAATGTTACGGTACCTTTTACCTCAGTGATGTTCTGCATATGAATATATTGTGTCTCAACCTTGATCTGTTTCTACTGTTTCTTCACAGTTCTGCTCATGTCTCTTATTATATGTTCATTCCCTATCCATATATGCATGTATGTCAACATTTGGAATGGAACTGAATCTCTGGCAACGCTATAGTACAAGTTTGTATTCAAACTAATTCACGCCCCTGTCTTTGGAATGTACTCCTGATCGAAACATTCTTTGCCTCTGCTTGACGAAGGCTATGTGTCCTTGAACCTGTAATACAGAATCTGTACTGCATACTCTCCGATGATGACGCCAAAACATCAGATGATGATATTGATTTCGTCGACCATGTATTTTAATATAGAACCTTTATGTATTAGTAACTCGACTATGGTATATTTTGTTTTCGGGAATGAGATGGAAATACACTTCGCATGATATATGAAAGGAAACACGAACGAGTTCCAATCTCATACACCACTTCCGAATTCTGAAACACAGCATAAACAGTCCTTAGCATATACTCTCTAAAATACTCTGAACAAGGCATAAACTCTTTCCAGCTTCTTTAATTACATATCAGGCTTTAAAATAGAATAAATATGCACAACAATATTGGTTTTATTTTCAGTGAGATAAATTGTCATATTTACTTATTTTAGTATCTTCTCACTGCACTCTTTAACACTTTAGAATCTGCAGTTTGTATCGGAAACATTTTTTCAATTACAATAATCTTTATTTACTTTAAGGTGTTAATTTTTGGCGTTCATTTCCGTTCATATTCATTCAAGAATAAAACAAATAATGTTATTTTGACAAGTTAGTATGAGAAAGATTTTATGAGCTGGACAAAAACTGATCAAACCGATTTTAAAAAACACGCTTTTGACAACAACAAAAAAGTCTGAAACATCTTTGTAAATTCTGAGCAGCGAAATCTCAACCATATATTTGCAATTTCTGTACATGTCAATCTATGGTCGATAGTAGTAGCGATTTTGGCACAGCTTGATGATTGTGTGCTTGTTTTCTAAAAGAAAAACAAGTAGACTGGTTGGTTTGTATAGATTATATTATATTTTATTTAACGTTGTACAAATAAAATACAGAATGCTTTTCAAAAATACAGTCATTACATTTTATTTGCTTGTAATTTTAAAATGACCAAAACAAAATGGAATTTTACAATCAATATTATACAATTTATCATCTAATACACTTACACTTTCCACTTGTTTTTTTTTCGTAAAGACCCAAACTATTTTGCTTTTATATTTTATTGTATGAACTTTTTACTTGTTTTCTCTTTTTGATTAGAAATTCCTTATTATAAAACTCATGTGTTAGTTGTGATTCAACTACACAATAGGTTACACGTTTGATCTGTTAATATTAATATTATTTCAAAAGGAAATTGAATTTATGTTCGCTTTAGTCATATAATTTAGTTAAGAATGTAACAACGTAACTCATATTGAATGTTCCATATATATAGAATTTGTTTGTACTCCATACATTGAGGTTGTTTGTACGTCATAGAAAATGACATTTTTTATATGTTTGTCTGCAGCATAATACTCCAGTGCTAAATATCACCATAAACGGCCACACTGCCGACACCGTAGCAAGAAGATTCAAAATGTTAAAGATACTTTACAATTTCAAAAACAGTCTTTAACACAGTTTTTGAATGTTAAGCTTGATGAAGAAGAAGTACTTCATGTTCACCTGTTCATATACATCTTATATAAATATTTCCAATATTATCCGGTCCGTATTAGTATATACAAATTTCAATATGTCACTATATTTTCTTTTAATATAAAAAATATACATTAAAAATATTAATGGTCAAATAAAAGCACTGCTAATATAATTGTCATTTATACAAACAAATCTTCAATGAAAATATTTCGGTCTGAAACTGATGTTTAGTTAGATAATGTTTTTGTTCCATCTGTTTCTTCTTATCTTCATGACTGCACATCTGCTCTATGCCATAAATTTCGATTGTCCATAAAGACTGCGCTGTTCATTAGTTCATCTAAATTAGATTCATAATCACTACCTTGCTGTTTACTACACTTCTTAGTTTTATATTATGATTAATATATTATTTCACCCATGGCCCTTGTGATTTCCAATCCTATGCGCACATATAATTGTAGCATTCATTAATGCAACCATATTTTATTTTATTTATTAGAGTGTGTACTTGTTCACCTAATAATTTCCTTTTTTGTTTCTTTGTTAATTAAACTGTGACATAGAAAGGGATTCGATCAGGTCAATATGTGTTCTTCATTCAAGCAGAATTGAATTATTATTAGATTAACCGGAAACAAATATCTTGGTCCTTTTACAATTTTTTAAGTCAAGAAAATGTAATAAGTTAAATGTAACCAACTTTGTTTTTAAAATGACATACGTTAAAATCATTTTATATTTTATTGAAACTATTTTAAATAAAATCTTTAAACGTTTAAAAAACAAAAATATGAATAGGTTAAGGATAAAATTAAACTAAGAGGAAAATATCACATATTAGAGTACTAATAAGGTTCAAGAAATATATTTTTTAAAAATACACATAATAAACAGCCGAACAATTAAAACAAATAGAACATCACAAACAAGCTGTGCCAAAAGTTCTCATTTTACCAACGCAATCAGTGGAGTTCATTGTAAAGAGATAATTGCAAGCTTTCCCATTAACATCATGGATTCTGCATATGATTTTTATAGACTAACGCTTTTAGCCTTAATTTGGCTGCTAGAAAAAAGACGTAAAGTGTATATATGCTTTTAGAAGTGTCATTTTCTATTAAACTTTTTTATGAATATTTGCTAGACTATGGAATTATATACTACGTTTTCAACATAGGAGATGGGTGCCTTCATTCCCAGAACCATTTCGTGTAATATAGGTTTATCACGTGGATTCTAGATCTAACATGTACAAGAATAAAGAATACATGAAAGCAAATCCTAGCCTAACTCATTTCACACAAAATATTGTATTGAATTTGTAGTGTGAAATTTAAGTGATCTTCTATCTAAATGATCTATGGCTTCACTATTATTGCTTTGACTAGTCCCCGTTGATGTCTGACAGTCACAATAAATTAGGCTCTACACAAGACATGTCCATTCCCTTAATAGCTGCGGTAAACCATGGACGAACAAGCATATAATCAATAAAATCTGTTCACTTTTATGGGATGTCTGACTTTCTTCGTGTTCCACAAAGTGCACAACAATCTGTTTCACTCTGTTATCAGAAAACATGTTAAAGGTTCCCCCCACCTGGAAGATTGACAGCAATACAGATGTACGATTCAGTTTGGCGGTCTAGCATGGATAGAGATATAGATCTTAAATGCACTGAAAATACTCGTTTGTTCTCTTCAAGGAAATATTACCTTAGGGACAGAAATACCAACGTAATTAGTCTCAATTTCAACAATTATCTGTCTTAAATTTTTCAGGTAAATATTCAATGCATCATTGCTATCGGATTCAATGAGTAAAGAGTTGTTTCATTGAATTATATATTAAAATATTGCATCATTCTTTATTATTCACCTCCTTTCCCAATAATAATAATAATAATAATAATAATAATAATAATAACAATAACAATAATAATAATAATAATAATAATAATAATAATCTCTTTTCACGGGAATTCATACGAATCATACGTAACATGATTAAAGCACAGACCATCTTATGCGGATTTAACAAGACATAAAAAAGAGATTACCAACTATTGTGAACAGTGTCATGGTAACAGACATTTCGATTGCATTGGTATATGCCGGTCATAAATTCTTTCCTGTATACAAAATTAAAAATATCAAAAGCTAGAGTTGAAGAACTTGTTGATGTTATGAAGAGGGAAACAAAGTTTTGAGTGCTCAACACAGCAATAACACTTGAAAATGTTTCACGTCTTCGCATTAGAGAGGATAAAATTCAGTCAGTAACAATTTTTCTTTGCAAAATAGCACAATCATTTTCACAAAGTATTAACATGAATGGCTTTATTCCAGTTCATCAAACCTGAGAACTGGGACAGGCGAAAAAGTAGATGGCATTACCGTGACATACATTTTGTATTTTATATTTACTTTAAAAACCTGTAAATACTATTGCTGATAAAATGTCACACAAATTCTTCACTGCTTTCCGGTTGGTGTCTTGTTGGTGTTCATTGTTTTCGGATTGGTGTCTTGTTGGTATTTTATTGATAATGTATGGATAAACGCGGATTCATTTACCTGACATCCTCGGAAGCACAGTAACCTCAAAAATAATGGATAACTGCGTTCCAGTTATGATGATTCGTCATTAGACAGAACATCTAAGTATATAAAACGTGCAAAGAGCGATAAAAATGGTTCATTAGACATCATCATGGGTATCTCATTAGTCAATTAGCGGTGATTAGGCGGAGACAGTAATTGGTACTTATGCCTTTCTTCTGGAAACTGCCAAAATCAGTTTACCATCAGCAAGCGATAAACTAAAACCATATCATCTTAATTATGAATCAACCATAAGGGAATACCTGCACAAGCACTTAGTCACTTTTCTTAATGTTTTTCTTGATACTCAAATCTGTTATAATTAAAGATAGTGCCACATCTAAATGTTATCTATATAGTGACGACTGCCGGTGGGTCTGTCAGCTTCCTTTGCACTTTTTTAAAACTGTTCAAACCTTTATGCAAACAATAGAAATATGAATAGGGTTCCGTCCAAGTCACAACAATCTAATATAGTCACAATTTATGAACGTTACAATTATCTGACCTTTCCCTAAATATATAGAAGATATTTGCCTCAAATAAGTGAATAGCGGATATACTTACAAGATGAAATACATCCAATATTCACTCGAAACAAGCATATTTACTTTTTATTTTAAGCTCAACGTCGTACTGTAGAACAGACTGAAGCAGCAGATTTCTTATTGGATCCATCAGTTTACCGTTTATGTTCATTTATGTTTTGTATTAATTCACATACAAATATAACAGTTACATAATTATCCTTCCCAAATCGAAGCAAAATAGCACATTAAGATTTTTTTCGCTCATTGCTATTTTTGAACTTATCTTATCACGAGGCAGGAATAGTTACCACTCTGGCACATATGCATGTATCAACTGCTTCTAATTTCACAATTATCTTGTCATCGATGCGACAGTGATATTAGTTATCGTAATTCATTCAGATAATTATAATTATTTTACTTGCAAAATCCAGTAATTCACGACCGAACATAAAATAATGGCTAATAATCCATTTCAGTGACATTGTTATCCAAAGAAATTCCTTTGCAAATCTCAGCGACAAGCATTAACATTGAGCCGTATGCTTAAAGATCTTTCTACAAAGTCAGATATTGTGGTAATTTTGGAACTGCAATTTTGGAAGTGTCTGCTTTTTAACAAAGCATTTCGAACTAATGCTTAAAAATGGTTCTAGCCAATGAATTTTAACTTCATCCACATAACAATTACTCCTGAAATACATTGAACATTATATTGTACATATTCATTTCGAAAGAGATAACGTCACTTTTATTTATGGACGTGCGAACTTTAAATGAGAACTGGAACTTTAATAGGTGCAAAATATTGCATATGATGAAAACAAAGCTTTTGCATGATTCTTATTTTTATTGTTATGTACTCTGTCTACCGTTTTCGTATTTTTCTAGATTATTAAAATGATAAGATTAAACATATATTACTGTTTGCTTCAATACTTTCTTCCAAAAATGACACAACATCAAGGACATATCGATTAATTTTTTCAAATGTGGAAAAAGCCGAATGAAGTCTAGTTTGTCCGTTATGTAAATGAATGTGTAAATTGATTTCGTTCCGTCCAAAAGGACTGTAATAACATTTAGTGGAACAAATCAATGAAAAAACAATGACTATGCCAGTAATGACAAAACAGAACATGAACATAAATAATAGGGTAAAGATATGATTTCATTGCATGGCAATTTAATTTTCTGACCTGTAGGCAAACTATCGCCGTAGAGAAAAATTGCGTATCAGAAGTGTAACGAAGTCATAATTGTGCAAATCTCCTTAGCTTTTGTTTTCGCACGCTAATGGTTAACAATGATACTAAAAAGTAACTATCTAGGTATAGGTAAATATAATGAAAATAGGAAACCTTTGAAAACTACTTTATTAGCGTGTTGTCTATTACGTTATCAGGAATTGATTTTGGAATTTTTTTATTGAAAATTGTTTTCGTTCTTCATTCAGTAACAACAAGACCTTATTACTAAATAACGACGTGTATATTTAGATTTGCAATCGCTTTAGCGACAGCAATCATAGAAGCAGTACTATTGATTTTGTTCGAACCCTCTGTAACACGTACAGTTAGATCAATTTTATTCAATAAAACCACAATATTACTAATATTAGACGATTTCGATTCCATTTGTTTGAATGTTTCAGATTCTCACACCAATATTCTATCCGTCACTGAAGACATGTATCTTGAGCTTGACATAGGCCTACTCTTATATTGATGCTTCCTTGTATTTTTTAATTTGTAATTGATCATTCCCAACATTATGCTTTGCATGGTTTAAAGAAACAGTATTTGCTGGCGGAAGTGAACTGTTTCACACCAGTCAGACGACTTCAGATACTTCCTTTAGCGTCTATGTAGTGTGTATGTGTGTGTTGGATTTTTAACGTAGGGTTAACACATTTTCAGTCATATCGGTACGATGTATGCAGTGTGGCAGTTTATAGTGATGTCTAGCACTGGGACATCATGCCGCAGACATGTAGCATCATGTCCCACCCAGTCACATCATCATGACACCAGGCCGACCAGTCCTAACACTAACCAAATGAAGTAGCTGTTAGTACCATTTTTTGCAAGTTTTTGGTATGGCTTGATCGGGGATTGAACCCACGACCTCCCGCATCCGAGTAAGTATGGGATAGTAAACAATACACAATATTTTGGCCAAAACAATCCAACCCATCCACATTAACATGCTACCTCTTGCGTCGCATCGAATTTCATGTCGTTGTTGTGGTTTATATTGGCTTGTTACGATGGGCCGAAGGTGAACTATAGTTGTAGAAAGTCCTTGGCTTACTAGTGTATTTAAGTATGTGTTTACTTTGATGATATCATACCTGTGCTTGCTTTGATGATATCATACCTGTGGTTACTTTGATGATATCATACCTGTGCTTGCTTTGATGATATCATACCTGTGGTTACTTTGATGATATCATACCTGTGCTTACTTTGATGATATCATACCTGTGGTTACTTTGATGATAACATACATGTGCTTACTTTGATGATATCATGTGTTTACATCGATGATATCATACATGTGCTTACTTTGATGATATCATAACTGTGTGCTTTGGCTATGTAAGCGATTTTGTAAAGAGAAAAACGTGGGCATTCAGGTTTATAATCTATTGTGACTATAATACATATGTTGAAATTCCTTTTCTGCAGAAAAAGTTTTATTGATCGCCACTATATTGTTTATAAAATATTCTATGGATAGTATTTGTGTAGCTATATTTTATTTTATCTGTGTATATTAACTGTCGTAGAGATTGTTTGGGGAATTTGGTTAAACAATCACTGCAATATAGTACATAAGCAGCTAACAATTCACAGATTGATATAGTATTTTGAAAGAATTTAAGAATTTTGGGATTCTATTACCAGGGCATTGGAAGTTTTCTCATATTACAGAAAAGATTACATCACTGTCTAGCTTAAATGCGTCATACAGTTTTGTTAAAGGGGCCCAAACGATATTGTATACCTTTTCAAATACTTATTCGGAACCTATTATATTTTAATCGAATTCAGAATTATCTTGGAAGCGCAACGTCATAAACATGCTAAGTCTTATAAGCAAAAATGTGTAACGTAATAATATGGAATTGTGCAGAACAATGAAATTAGTGTAGACTAAGAAGTGTGGATAAGGAAGATGAAGAAGCATGCCAGCTGGTCTTATGTGATAAATTTACTAACAATACGTTTTAATCAAAGATTCAACAGATAGGTAAGTGGCACAAAACGTTGGAGACTGTTGGATATCGATACAAACGGTGACATAGTAGCTGATATACAAGCACATGATTGATTCGATTTACTTTGGCCTGATGTACGCTTGAAGAAATATTGTTTAGTTAAACCTTACCTTTTTGGTCAGGATCGGAAGGATGGTCCTGTTTATTTAGCACAGCCTGATGTGAAATTGAAAATCACCTTCCTACGAGGAAAAAATATTGTCTAATTCATGGCCGTCAATTTGAGTACTATCCGTTGGATTATGAAGTGTTTTTTTTCTAAACCACCATGTTAAATGCAAGAAAGGAGAAAAAAACACTGATCAAAGCAACTGAAACTGAATGCACATGTGTATGCACTGGTAAACGTGAACTGTGAGGTAGGTGTTCAACCATGACTTAAATGTGTTATTAGAGTAATGTGTTCTAATCATATTTGCCGACCATGGGGATCTGCTCGCGACAAAGATTCGCTGAACCTGTAAGTATAGGCACACCTGACGACATGATTGTAGAAATACCAGACAATATCTATCAAAAGATACAGACATCAGTTAAATAATAGTAATTGCAGTTTTTGATCTTGGTAAACAAAAAATGCTTTAACAATATGTTAACGCAATTTGAAAATGAAATCTATGTTGGTGCGTAATTGTTGGATTTGTCAGAACTGTTCATATACAACCTTTACAATGACAAGATCAAACCGTTTACCAGGATCATATCAAGATGCTTTACACATGCACCGATTCAATTCTTATGCAGATGTCTACGCGGATATTGCGTTGAACACACATGTAAACAACCTTTACATAAGTGATTGTCCGAAAGATCATTCCCTGTTTACTAACACCAAAAGCTAGTTGGTAAGTGAAATACAGTGTGCAGGCGAGCCAGTCGAGGAATAGGTGGGACTGCATCCGTAAATGTACTTGATTATAGAATGTGAATGTGTACACGAGAGACGCGCATTCACACACAGAGCAAATCAGATCCAATCAAAGGAGCAACGTATAGGTATGCATAGTGGAACCAAGGTGTCTTTGTATCCTTTTGACATCAAGCAATGGATATTCAACGACGGCATCACAAATTATGCATAAGCACTTTTCTTAAAAATCAATCCGGTTTGAAGTTGTGAATGCATTTCGGACCATACAGGGTCATTAGGACGATTTTGACAGCCTTCATAGTTCTAATGATGCATACATATAGCGCACAAAATATGTTCCGAGTGGGTCTAACGGTAGTGGTTGTCAAACCATTTTGTAGGTAGCGGTAACTCTTGGAAGTCATGTTATCCATTCGAGACCTCATTACTATTTTAGTGGATACTGATGTCCGACTTACCGTTCTGCGAGTTTACAATTAAATCTTTCCAGAATAGCCTGGTTTTTATATCATGCCCAACACGAACGAGTACCTTATATGTTGTTAACAACACAGCTACTGCTCTGTGACATTCTTTAATTGGATCGACTTGCAATAGCCTTGGCCATGTTATTCGTGAACGTGCATATACGCGTTTACGTTTTATAAATTAGGTAACTTCTAAGGCTGAAGAATACTACTCAGCACGAAACGAGGATCCATATTTCAGAATCATTTTTCATTGTTCTACACGAAATCTATGTCGTGACGCAGCTTTTCGTTGTAAATACAACTAGAGCGTCACATGAATGATCGCCAATACATCAATGGAACCAGGATTTTATGTGACTTTCTCAAAATTAATCACTGCGGCTGCATTACAGGCAGTCGGAACCGCATCCGGGATGACCATGAAGAGGACGTATCGTGTCGTAAACGAATAAAAATGGAAAAATAAACGACTATCTTGGTCTCATCGCATACTTTCCTCAAGTTGAGGTCTTCGAATACCTGGTACATCTTGCAAAAGGCTACACGTTTATTAACCAATCTTGATTTATGCTCGATGGTAAAGTCATTTAAGCGTTTCAGAAGTGTCTTACACGGCTTGAACGTGCATCCATTGGATCACGTACAAGGGATCCGCCATCATTAACCTGGTTTTAACAACAGGCCCTGTGACTCACTGGGTTACATACAAGGTGATACCCAATCATTATTTGTTATATTTTGACTCGTATTGGCTTACACCCCCATTTAAAGTCGTTGATTATTGTTTTAGTCAACTCTACCTTTAAAACTCGACAACTTGCTGTTACAGCGATAGGTGCACATGGGCGTTCATGAACACCAAAAGCTACTGATGGTTTTACTTTGTCAGTCAGACAGTACGTATAATAATCTACAAATGCCTATTAATATTTACAGATGCTACTTAACCCGACGTTGTGCTGACTTTTCTTTGTGCAGGTTTTCTACCAGAGCGGATTTGACCGAGTTGATGTTGACATGAGCTAGCTTGTGATTTTCAAAGAGATGCTGGAAAACTTAAAACGTCTAACGGGAACATTCAAGATGTTGTTCTGCAGCCGCGAGGTGCCATTGTAAAAAGCAAATCAATAAACTGGAGGAATTAAAAACTCTGGCGTGTCGCTGACATTTTTCAATGAGAAAGTCGAAAGATTACAAAATTGAACGAGTATGGCAATTAAATGAGTGGATATCTTATTTTGAACAGAAACGGAATTCAACTGACGCAAGGACCTATCGATGATGAAGGTGTGACGAAACGATACGTGGATGTAAAATTCAGTAATATTAAGGTCGATGATGTTATAAAACAATGCATGATATGAAATTCACTGATGTTAAGATCGATGGCGGATACCTTACGTTTATTGTAAAAATTTGTAAGGATTGTTGATACACTGCACAGGATGATTTGTTTTGGAATAGATGTAAATATTGATGGTTTTCATCCCAATAGTAGTTTTAGACTTGCAGCTATGTCTGCATATTATTTCTTTTATGTGCACGCGTCTGATACCACATGCGGGTCTATTACTACTGACATAGAAGGATAAATATAATCAGTGAGGACTCATAATGCTGAAGCTACAAAATTAGACAATGTAAATATTATATTTAGGTCCGATTCTGAAGACAACTCCAAATGCACTTATTTGGTCTCGGGCTCGTTACGATTAATAAGAGCTAAAGAATAGATGTAATTAGGTCAAATTCGAAATAAGTATTATTAATGGTCTTTTGTATTTGTTTTTAAATTACATTTAATGTTACATGCGGTGATGAGGTTGTGGATTGTTATACCAGTAATGGTATCATTAATGGTGGTTTTGTTCCAGTTGTTGTACAACTGATTGAAACGTCGCTAGCCAACCCTGATATAGAATGAAATATAATCCTGCTAAGGGTAAAAATTAATAGATGTTTGGGACCACTCTGATTTGATGATACCGACTACTAGCCATCTAGGAATCATTGCATTAGCTCAGACACGGATTGCAAAGTCCAGGCATAGAAACATTCAGGGATTGTTTCTACTACCACGGCGTGAACTTCATAAATAAATGTACCAGGCAACTTTCCACAATCATGAAAATTAAAGAGAGAAACAATTTTTACTATTATTCAACAAAGACACACTTGTACATATAACAATGTTTGGATTGTTTCAGACAACATTCAGCAGTGTGATTGGTTTGTTTCCATTTAAAAGTAGTGTCGGATCCCAAGAACGCACAATCGCCAAAAACTTAAATATTCATCACGGAGAGATTTGCTATAATTGTATAGCAATTATGCAAGTGACAGTGTCATTTGTTAGATGAGCGTGTCCGTCTTGTACACGTGTAAGTCAAGCCATTCGAGCAATCGTAATTCGTGATCACGTTATTGATTAAAAAACTACCAAAAGCCCTCGATATTAAGGACGAGAGAAAATATTTCTGCCAACAGGGTCTCGAACTCAGCTATGTTTAAGGTTTTATCTTCAATGGCTACCGAATAAAGTTTACTAATCGTATTGAGACTACTTCGCTGTTGCGATAAGGTCCAAATAGATACGTATTCGCGAATGCAGTCGTATAGAAATTACTTTTCAGCAGCCCCACCTGACACATTTTGCAACTGATGTAGCTCTGACACAGTTGTTGCACCGCTTGAAATCGAAACCACCGACGACTTCCTGCACAGATGCTGAACCGAGCATTGCCGACCCAAAACAGACTGACAGTGAAAATCGAGCAAACATCAGCCACACCCAGGCTATCTCTGACGTAGCCTCACTGGTAAGTTATGAAAATGTTGCTTAATGAATCACTAAAGTACACCTTCGCAAACAAACATCAACCCAATTAAACCACATCAATTAGCCGTAATTCACTTCCGTGCATGTAGCAGCTTGTTGAAATGATTCGGTTGGTTTGTTGTTGGCCTGATTAAGTTTTATTTTTTATTGCTCCATAGCACATGCGTTCACGCGTGACGATCAGGGTAAAAGTAGGCATGGGGTATAGAAAGAGTTGATCTATCTCAGCTATACAAATCTAAAAGCCCCATTGTGATATTCCAGTATGGAGCTAAATATTATTAGAAATGATGAATTAATTCTAAGCTAAATATTGAATCATATTAATAATTCCATATATTAAAGGTTTTAATCAATATTCGTTCAGCATTCCCACCTAGTGGCAGACTGGAATAGAAGTTCTAGATTGACAAATGAAATACATCTTTATTTTGATCTCAATATATTGGAATCTATTTCAAAGAGTTGTGCAAGTTGAAACATTTATTACACACTGATTTCTCTTCCAAAACAGACCTATATCTATCCACATTTAGCCTTTTGAGTATAATAAATGTTTTGGACACTGTCTAAGAGCATCAAGATACAAAATTGATATCCAGTGTAAAACTAAAATGAACTCTTGTTTTAATGGTGTACCCAGTTATATGTATCTATATTGTCTGTTTAATTTTTGTTCAAAATTGTAGATGGTAACGATCATGTGTAAATAATACATTACATAATTATTTCTTGTCCATGACTTTCGATTATATTTTAAGATAATGATGGGCTCGAGTTCTAGACCCAGCCATGATAATGAACCTGTTTACAGTTTGAGGAAATTTTCCATTAGTGTAATTGAGTATTGTGACATATGTTACGTGGGGATGAATTGTGACACAGAGTCGTAATAGTCTGTCACGTGGGGATGCATTGAGACACAGATTCGTACTAGTCTGTCACGTGGGGATGAATTGCGACACAGAGTCGTACTAGTCTTGGAGATGTGTGTAGGGAGAGAAGTGAACAATTATTCCGATTAATGTTTCTGCTTCTGTTCTAATTAAATTGAGACCGTTGGCACTTCAGCACATTCAAAGTTATTGTTATATCAGCACATTCTAGACCTGGAATTCATTAATTATTTTAGACTTGTGACATAACTATTAGGATTGTTTTAGAGTTAATTCACAATACTGTAATTTCCTATTAACTTTTTATTGTATAACTTAGAGAATTAAATTATTTTTTAAGTTTTACCAACCTTGTTGGGATTGTTTTTTTTTTTTTTGTCATTTAGCTTAAGACCATATATGTGTAACAACTCTACATTATAATTCATCTGTAGTATTCAGCCTTCTACCAATGCAAGGACGGTGCTTTATCAGAAAGTAAGAACTCCATTTCAAACTATTTTTCCTCCAAAACTATTTCGGATTTGATTACTTCAGTAAGCATCATCTTTTGCGTGTGGTAAAAAGGTATTAAATATGAAACCCTAAGATTCGTAATATCCTATTATTTCTTTTCTAATGATCTAATTGTCTGAACAATTTCCTTGCAAAAAATATAGAGCACGCAGATTTCGAGTCATTTAAAACTAACCTTATCACAAGTTAATGCATGGCAACAGAACTGAAAATCGATAAATATTCTCTCATCTTCCGATGCTAACTTTGCAATAAATTGGTTGTTATATTGGTCACGAAAGGGATGAAAGCGTCATTGTCTGCAATATGGTCAACAATTGAACCTGGCCGTTAACGCGTCGGGACATCCGTTATGAGATGTAAGTGTTGAATATTACATCGTTACTGTCAGATGCCTACACGACTTTATTGATGAAGAACTTTTATTAGCGTCAAACTTTACAGCAGCCATGAAAAATAGCTTTTCAGTACATTTTATATTGACTATATATATCAGTATTTATCTGTAATTAAACGTCTAATCTCTTAATGTAACTTTAACATCTGCTCATTAAAAATGCCAAATTCAGTCTTATTGCCACTATTCGAAAAATGACAAACTTTAGACTTTAAAGATATGACCATAGCAAAGAAATTCCATGTCGCTTCATACCGCTATGGGTCTAATTACTGCTTAATGTCTGTACTGCTGGACCTATTACTGCAAGAGCTAATAACGATTTTAGCGCTAGTAAAAAGGTATCACGTCGCGACTGGATATTTAATTCAGATTATACAATTTTGTTATCCCTTCGGTTACGAGTTTACCGAAGAAAATCTGTGATTTGCGACCAAGTTCTATGTAGTATTGATTGGATTGGAAAATCCGGCTGAGATAAATGATCCACCTGCTTGAATGCCTACAAAATTAGTATCTTTGTTTCCTGTTTCAAACTAACAAAGCTTTGGGTAGAATCGTCGGAAAAAGATGCTCCCAGCCTCCGCGGAGATCAGGGCAATAACAGAAGAGACTCGTAATGAAAGGCAGGGTAGAGTGTTTCAATGTGCAATTTATAGAGCATTCATTCCCTCCACTCAAACAGTCAGTTCCCGTTATCACCCAGATAATACAACCCTCATCCGATTGACCAAATTATCCCGTTATTTTACAAATTAATGTCATCCCATCTGTTCATTTACTGGAAATGAGATACAGTTGCATTCTTATATTCATGTGAAAAAGACATAATCATTATTAATGACACGATGACATGCTATAGCTAGATATACAATTACTTAATTAATTTACGTTTGTCTGATATAACTTGCTGAAAATCTTAAGCTGACCACGATCTGCGAGCACTTTTGAAAGGTAACCATAATGGAATCATATCTTCTAGTCCTTGACAACTAGGCACTTAAATGTCTTTGGACTAGTATCAAGCGTTTTAATAAGTGTGATATCTAATACTGCTGCCTAATTTTATTGAATGGGTTAGCAGGCAACAATTGGATAGAGAGAGAGAGAGAGAGAGAAAGAGAGAGGCAGACAGACAGACAGAGAGACAGAGAGAAACAGAGAGACAGAGATTGAGAAGTAATGAAACATCCACAAAGTGCAAAGTCAATAGGCATTCTTATAGTGAGGCAATCATGTTCTCCAATTATGCCTTGCACATGTTTGCACATTTTCGTCATGTTTTTAATCAAAATATACATGGCTGCTAGTCCTGTGTACGTTTTGATGGTACTTTCAATCTGTTAAGCGCATTTACGGCTGAAATTCAATAGTGGAGTGTCAGATCCTTCGGAATTCTGATTTCTAGTGTTTCATTTAAAAAATAATTATATTGAACTGATCATTGTTTCCAGACGTCAGGTCAAGCTTCTCTTTTAGTAACCATAGTAACCATTTGCATGGAAAAATATTTAAAACGTTCACTAGTTTGAAGATATATTCCTCAACGTTGAACGCAAGGTTAGATAGTATTGAAAAAATATATATCTCAGTTTATATTAACAGCTTGAACCCACGATTTCATTTGAGGATCTGCAATTGCATCATGATGGAATAACACTCGAAACTCTATTATACAGTGAGTTTCAATCGTGCATGAATGAAACCCACCTGTCATGTTCAATCGTACTAAAGTGAGAAAAATACCATTATGATGAAAATAAACTTCTTTGTACATACTCTTCAATATATCTAACTGCTCATATTTGTGAGATATAGGTATATAACAAAACAACACTGTAAGCTATAAATGGCTAAAACTATTTTCTATGTTTTCTTAGTCAATACATTTGGCTCAGTTGGGATATTTTGGTAACTTATGAATTTCTGTACCGACCACAGGGTTATGAGTTTGGTCCAGTGATGTACGGCGTCCCAGCAAGGATTGATATATTTAAAGTAATGCAGGGAGAGGGCCTGATCACATTTTTAAGGTCTGTGTTAGCAAATTGTGTCAATGTGTTAGTATTTTTTGTCAGTGTGTTACCAATGTTTGCCAATGTGTTAGCAATGAGTGTCAGTCTATTAAACATTCGTTGCTTTTTTTTTTTGCTTTTTTTGCTTTAAAAAAAAAGACTTCGAAAACCTGAAGTTTTATCTCAGTCCGAGTGGAAAGACGTTTCTTACCTGCAATATCGAAAACTCAGCTCAAGTCCGTGTGTAAAGTATCTTTTTGTCCAAGACTTCGAAAACCCGAACGTTCAGCTCAGTCCGACTGTAAAATAATTTCTTGTCTACGACTTCGAAAACCTGAACTCTTAGCTTAGCCCGAGGATGGAGCAGTATCTGGTCTTCAACTTCGAAAAAACTTTAAGCACGTCCAAAAGTGAAGAATTCTGCGGCTTTGAAAACCTTGAATTTTTTTATCTGAGTGTGAAGCATTCTTTTATCAACGACCTCGAAAAATTCGAGAAAACCTAAAACTTTGCGAAGAGCAGTCGTTTTTGGTACACAAATATGCAAATGTAACATAAAATCATGTAAGATTTTCTTATAATATTTAGTTTCTGAATAATATTTGAAAATGAAAAGGAACTGTTATTTTTGGGTGAAATAATCTCTGAAAAACGAGTCAACGAATGCTTGTACTGTACTACTACTAAAAAAGGTTCTCAGGAAAAAGGATATTTATCTAAAGCAATATTGCTGTTACATTTTGAACATGATGCAGTAAGGCCGACGAAATCGGCAAAACGTTTTTCTTCTTTTGTTTCAGATGAATATCACAATATACTGAGAAATTCGCAAACGTACTGAAGCCACTAAAACACGATTTATGCTTTTTCACATTAATCGGGTTCGTCTTCTTGTTAAAATCATAAATAAAAATATGCGTCTGTCTTCCATAATATATGCCTCATTTGAGGTGCGGTGTACCTCATTTAAAGTTCCATGTGAACAAGAGGTCCACATTTTATGTGTAGTCATAGATATTTATCTGATGGTTGTACAAGTTGTCACGTGTTCAAAGTTCGTCATAGAGTTGAGAGGAGCATCATCATACAATTTTGTAAATAAACTATTTCCTGAACAATGTTCATGTAGGAACCGAAATATTGCTTTGAAAAGAGATATATAGGACAGATCAAATCATAGAGTTGAGAGGAGCATCATCATACAATTTTGTAAATAAACTATTTCCTGAACAATGTTCATGTAGGAACCGAAATATTGCTTTGAAAAGAGATATATAGGACAGATCAAATCGTTATTTCAGTTTAAAAGTTTACAATATAACCTCCTCAGATTTATTTACTCATCGTATTATTATAAAGTATGTATGTATTCATGTAGCTGCTTTTGTTTCTTAATAACATTAATTGTGCCTATGATATATACAATAAAACGATACACATGAAACAAAGTGACACTCTGTCCTTATGAGGTGTCCTGTGAAGAGCATGTTAGATTTTTATTTCATTTATCTACACGAGATCCAAGAATCACATCCAAGCATATGTCTCTGTCTTTAACCTTTTCTTTTCAACTTTTTTTATGTAATAGGCTTCTGATATATCAATTTGTTATTTATGTTTTACCTTGTATTGTCTCCTTTGATCTCATCCAATACTTTTTTCATAATGTTACAAATCTATGGTCTTAAACTAAGTAATCGAAAAGATGGAAACCAACAGGTTTTGTAACATTAAACAAATAATAATAATAATAATAATAATAATAATAATAATAACATATTTCCCTACAATGCAAAAGTGAAAATTTAAAAGATTAATGGTATTGTAAATAAAATTTCAAATAGCCCTAAAAGTTAAATAACAAGTCCAAAAGTATAGAGTATTCAGAATCAGTTCCATTGGTGTTCTGAATGAATTCCAAAATTGAAAGAGCTAATGTACAAATGTCCCTCAATAATGTTGATGTGCTAACAGTCTTGATGTATCTCAATGGTATAATCCACAATGTCTCTGAATTCACAATGATCCTAAATAGTGACGTAGTCATGAAGTATTATAATCTAAAATCATAAAAAGAATTATCTATGTAATTCCATTGAATAATTTCATAAATACATCCTCTCACATTAAAACTGAACACAGCTAAAAGACTGATTCAGATGTTAAAGTAGGAATAAAGAACTTCTGCTAACTTCTCCCTTATTCATAAACCTAAGATCCACTATAAGGACCTGTATGAGGGTCATTGTCCGATCAATTTCATTTTCAGAACATTCTAAGTTGTAAACAAGGTCAGTTCTCTTTCTAAAATGTTAGTAAAGGACATGTTAAACATCAGGTAGACCAGGTTGTTCACAATGGAATAACAATGTTTTGATCTGAGATCCAAGTTAACATGTTTTTCACCAAGGAATAATGATCGTAAAATATAATCTAAAATCGTAAAAAAGAATTATCTATGT
This sequence comes from Sinohyriopsis cumingii, assembly GCA_028554795.2. Classification (NCBI taxonomy): domain Eukaryota; kingdom Metazoa; phylum Mollusca; class Bivalvia; order Unionida; family Unionidae; genus Sinohyriopsis; species Sinohyriopsis cumingii. The sequence goes on from CM068827.1 coordinate 21,665,229, forward strand.
AATATGTTGTTTACATAAAGGAAGAACATTAGTAAGGTAGGCACAAACACCTACCCCCAATTACGGACAAAGGTCAATCTCACAATACAGATTAAGTATACCTAATAATATCAATTCATTATTATATTATTATTATTATTATTATTATTATTATTATTATTATTATTTCATTACAACTGGGACTATGCGATGCATACAGCTCTTTAAGCTCAAAAGACGGAAAACAATGCCCTACAATAAAATATTGTGTGTCTAAATATCAACTGAACATCACATAAACACCAGGAAATTCACAAACATTTTGCTGCAACCACATAAAAGAAACAGCTTTCTCCGAAATTTGAATAACGTAGATCCATTTCCACTCATTTTGTCATTTCTAACAGGATTTAAATAATAAATTCAAGTTTTTAGACACATTCTGGAAAACAGGGCACAGTCACTTTAATGCCAGGAACTGATTTGCTTACATAAAAGGTTCAGTAAATTTTTTATCTAATCTTGTTTAAATTAACATTGCTTTAAAGAAAATTGTTATTATAGTAGCAATTAAAGTAAATTCCATTCTAAACCAACAACGGCCAAGAAGCTGCAAATAAAATCTATAAATCAGAGACTTTTTAAATAAAATTGATCAGATGACGTCATTTCTACGACATTGTTTGTAATTTTTGTGTCATGTGATTTAAAAAATCGCATTTCAAAAAAGGACACACTTTTATTTTTGTAGTGAATATATACGTATAGTTTAGTCCAAGAAGGTTTAGGAACTAGTCTCCTGCTAAATTACAAAACCATATTTGGTATACGAATACATTAAGCTATTATAACGTATGGAAGGCTGGCGTACTTGCCGACGGTATGATACTGTGGTATATCAATGATCGATAGCTACATCTCCAGAACCGACGGCATCAGATTTTATTAGGCTTGTTGCGAATGGACTGTAACAAAGCGCATTAAGCCCGTGAATATAATCATCACGAAGGTTTGAAAGTCAATTAGTTCGCAATCAGTAAAGCCGTCAAACAGTACTAAACGAAGTCAACGCTGCCCTGTTCACCTGAGGGTTATGCTAATGGCTTATTACGGATCTCGACCTAAATGAAGTCAATCTGAATAATGGCATGGCGGATGTCTCTTATTTTGAAGTAACTTGCTGACCAACTCCGTGTGCTATTATGAAATGTGTCCACGTTTTTCAGCGTGAAGAATGTCAGAAGAAAAAAAGGGAACTGTAACTTGATGACAGTTTACATCAGTCCTAATGGAACAAATGCCTTTTTTATTTGTAAGATGAGTGAAATTATACAACATCATACAATCTAAACGTGTATGCAGGATGGGGGCCAATGATTAAAATATGCTTTGTACTCTACACAGAGATGATAGAATAATAAATGTCCGATTTAACTAAACTAATTAAATATTAAACATATTTAAGATAATTAAACTGCAAGTAAAGCAACACCACTGTTATGATAACACCACACTCGTTGTTTGGTATATAATGAAACTTTAGCACATTATAGGTAACATCATACTAGGGAAAGCAAGCTAAGTGCCTTTCCTAGACCCGCCTGACAAGAACTGGTCGAAACTATGTCCCTTGGATTACGGGTCATGCGCTCTACCCCCTGTGCTCCCTACATAAAACAACTATGTTTATCTAAAGATATAAACAGAAAAGAGCTTAGTATAAGATATACAACAACCATGCTATAGAGTACAGTATTGATATACATGTGCAGGAACTGGCGAGTGGCCAGTAATTGGATTGTCTTAAGAGTTCAAAGGCAGATTTAAGCTAAAAATAAAAAAACACAAATACGTGAAGCTGAAATAGATCAACATTCTGCGGGATTTACCTCTCCCTGTCTTATTAATAAATCTGGTCATAATTAAAGAGAGAGTATGTATGTATGTATGTATGTATGTATGTATGTATGTATGTATGTATGTATGTATGTATGTATGTATGTATGTGTGTGTGTGTGTGTATGAATGTATGTATGTATGTATGTATGTGTGTATGTGTGTGTGCGTGCGTGCGTATATATGTATCATTGTATCATTGTATGTATGTATGTATATATGTATGTATGTGTGTGTATGCATGTATGTGTGTGCGTGCGTGCGTGCGTATGTATGTATGTATGTATGTATCATTGTATCATTGTATGTATCATTGTATCATTGTATGTATGTATGTATGTATGAATGTATGTATGTATGTACGTACGTACGTATATATGTATGCATGTGTGTGTAAAAAATATATGTATGTATGTATACATGTATGTATGTATACATGTATGTATGTATGTATGTATGTATGTATGTATGTATGTATGCATGTATGTATGTATGTCTATGTATGCATGATTGTATGAATGTATGTAGGTAGGTTGGGGTGCAGGTAAGTTGGTAAGTATTTAGTTAGGTAGGTAGGTATCAAAGACTTTATTGTGCATGTATATTCTTCAGACTATCTATATCAATAATAAGATTGGCAGTAGCTTTAAAGTTTATCCCACACAATGTTTACGATGGGTAAAGATTTATTTCTATTTATGGCATGTGTAATACTTATTACATGTATGTAATAGAATATTGTTTTCTTTGTCATGTTTTTTAACCAGGACAAATGTAATCAATGCTGTCAGCTCAATTGTTCAGGGCGATGATACACAAGAATGTTAAACACATGTTTCTTAAACACCATAGAGTCGTAACACTACAAACAATTTAGATAATTGAATGCGTGCACTGTATAAAAAGAATATATTGCCATGTATGACAATGAATATTTCATGTATTACTGGGAAAGAAAATCTTAGACACTTCCATTTAAAGACTAAAGCTGGGTTAATAAAAAAAAACAAAAAAAAATTGACGAATGATGGAACATGCTGACATAAATATGATCTCGCCGTACTGTAAAAGGTCTGTTATTAGAAATAGCTTACGTTCTAGAATAAATCATGACGAGGGAAATGCTCGTTATGTGGTCTATAAATGTCTGTCATTAATAAAGAGAAATATCGAAGAATATAAACAGAGATAGAAGATTTTACTCAATGTATGATCGATACAAGCAATCTGGATGCTTGATAAAATGACGGCTTTGATGAAAGAATCATTCTGGCAAACAATAATGGAAGAATAGTCTAAGGCAACTGTGTTTATCTAACCCTAACTCTATGATAATGATTAATCAAACAGTAACTTGATATCATCCCATCGTCTTTGTAGCTGTGAAGGATGCTTTCTGTGCTGTATTGCATGATCTTCTATGTGGTTACCTAATCAATATTGAAATATTACATGTCATGTCCTGATCAAAAGATGACGCACGTTAATGAAGGGCCAGGGCCGATATTGCTGATTTATAGTCATATATTTTTTTTAAATTCTACTTTGCGAAAAAGTAATGAGTGCTGTGTTAGAATTTAACAAATCCCATATTTATTTGATTTTTTCCATTAAATTTCTTTAGTTGTCAGAGTCTGTTATAGACGGAGAGGCTGAATTTATAGACATCGTCGTTTTGCGTTTATCAAACTACTTACTATTAGGCCATGCTTCGAAGAAATTGTCCTCTTGTTTCAGTAGAATACTTACATCTCCAGTTCACCAGACACAAAATCATTTAGGGTAGATTTGTAGACCCTAGAGGACACAAAATAATTATGGGCAGATTTGTAGACCCTTATAAGACACATTTTCGTTTTGGGTAGAAGAGACACTATCATTACGGGTAGATTTTTTGTCTTCTACGGGTCTGCAGATCTACACATAACGATATTGTGTCTTTACCCAAAATGATTTTGTGTCGCCTATGGGTCTACAGATCTACCCATAATGATTTTGTGTCTTCTACGGGTCTACTGATAACCATGGTGATAATGTTAATACGACAACAATGAAATCTTGGAATGTAGTAATAATGCCAGTCAATAGTATGATACAGCGATGCAATGGTAGCATAAATATGCGTGAGAAAGTTTGATTGGATATTTATATAACCAAAAATAAGTGTGATATAAAATTTAATAAGTCAATATTTATTTAGATAGCAAGTCTTGTATACTAGAGAATAGAAAGGATATTACGAGAAAAAACAAACAACAATAATAATTTTTAAGAAACTTTTGTACTTTAAATGATCAGTTCATTATTAATGGTGTAAGTGACCTCGGAAATATTTTATGCGATGTTTTGGATCACTTATTCGCATACATATTCTCTCAGCAATGAAGTGTATCTAAGGGAAAATGCATCCAACTGTGTTGGGATAGTGAGGAATGCGATTTCGAACGTGGAAATATTAAGTACTTTCATATGAGTATTTTTTATCATTGAATGATCTTAAATGTATGTAGTCTCTTTATATAAGTAATGGAACATGTGCGATGAACACATATTATAACGCTTTTACAAGAGATTGTGTACATTATTTACACGAATGCTTAATTACACTCTCAATTCCTTGACTAATTTTTTCGGTGAATATATTGCAAAATATTGTTGGTTTAGACTTGGTGTCTGGTACTACTGATACTGTTTTTGTGTGCACAAATCCATTGTCAATTTTGATAATAAAAAGGAACCGTACTGTACATCATTAACTTTACCAAGGCTTTTGATTCAGTCATCAGAGAATATACGGTATTAAATTAATTAAGCTTGGAAAAAGCTGTAAGATGGAAGCTCTATGTCAAAATTTAAAATTTCATAGCGGTAGAATTAAGCAAAACTTAACATTGGAAATGTCAATTAAGAGACTGTAGATGAATTTATATATATATATATGTACAGGCTTGAAAAGCTTTGTGCACATTCGATTAATACGTGTCTGCCTGCTATAATTTGCCAACTTCTCTAATATGTAAACTTTCTGACAAGCTTTTTCCTCCGATACTAAGTTAAGGAAGTAAGGTAAGGTGAAAATAGGCGGATGTGATTTGTGTGTGTTTAAGGGGCCAAAATTTTGAAATGTCATATGAATATATTTCATACGAAATGATGTTATCAAGTCACTAATCGACAGAAGAACAATTGAGCGAGTTTGCTTTGGGTATTTTTTGACGTTTTGGGATTCTTCAAAACGTTAATTCTCAGGGGGTTGGGGATGAAAGTATTAATCATGGGGTTGGGATGAGATCATAAATCAGGAGGTTGGGGATGAAATCATAAATCAGAGGGTTTGAGATGAAATCATTAATCAGGGGGTTGGGGATGAAATCATGAATCAGGGTAGTGGCCTTGGTTAGGAATACTTTTTATTCGATTTAGGCAATATAGGTTATCTTCCTCAGCATGGGCTCATTGATATGCATCTTTTTCAGATTGTTTAATATTTAAATCAAATCTTAATACCGTTAAAGTTCATAAACATATGGTTTGACTTTCAATACTGATAGACCCTTCTCACCGACATTACACAAAAGTGGCAGACAGACTAAACCACAGGTGACTTCTTTACCATAATGAAATGTACTCTGTTCAACGTTTGGAAGATGAGCTCCACTTTGTTTTTGATTACTGTTTTTACTCCGACCTTTGAATACGATATATACCTAAACAATTCGGAGCTAACCTAACTATGTTCCAAGTTATTTAGTTGTTGTCTTTGGAGAACAAAGTGAGTCATCAACAACTGGAGTAGCCATTTATATAAAACTGGAATATTAGGAAATAACGTCTTACACCATTCTTGACTTAATTTAAACGAATTCTTCTCTAAATTTATCAACATTGCTAGACTTGATCACCACTACATATATGATTGGTTGAATCTTTGCTAGTCTTGATCACTACTACATATATGATTGGTTACACAACATACTTTTTCTGACTTTTGCGTTACTTTTGGTATCTTCTCCCATTTGTGAATAGACGTACTGTGAATATAGCTGGCTATTATAAATTGTATTATGTTAGATCATGATGATTCATTTATCTCGACTTAGATATCTACAAATTTTAATATGACAACTGTGCAAGTTACATTGATATGAACTATTATGTTCGATAAAAAGGATTTCGAAAGATTTATCAATATTAATGCACTCCTCATATCTAGCTTTCTAATATTTAATGATTAATAAACACTTGTTTATTCTCAATATAGCAAAGAGCTTAAAGATAAAACTAACACTGAATCATTTCAAATCAGTTATGATCCGGTCGTACTAGCACACAACAGTCATTAAAGACTCAGTCGTAATACCAGAAAACGAACTTTTATATTAATCCTTTTTCAAATAATCAAGTAATTTTTTCACATTTACATGAAAACACAATGGTCATGCTATCTTAATGCATAATATACGACCCTCAAAATTATGATAAAATCAAGTGTTGTGCATCGATTTATCAATTCCTTTTGTTTTATCCTACACTGGTTTAATCGTCTCGATTTCGTTGTTAACGTATGACTTCGATTACCTAGCATTACACGCAGCAGTCACAGAAAACGAATTTATGACTCACGATTTGCAGTTTAGATGTTACTGCCAGTATTTTACTGAATTGTCATTATCGCATGCCACCAAAGATGTATTGTATTCGTTGATTTATTGTTTGATCACGACACAAAGATACTATTAAATTAATAATGACAATTACAAATGTTACCACTTGCAATCATGTTTCAATGTCACACTCTACACTCACAAATATAAATAATTCGTTTAACCAAAATAAATTATAATTTTGACATATTTCACCTCAGTAGTATTTGCATTTTATTTGATGGAGCGGACCACTTGTCAAGCAATAGGATGCGGTTCATAGGTCTATTAAATGTAGAAACCAGTGATGCTTAATATCATGCTATTTGTCTTTGGTTCGACTCTATTGTCATAGCAAATATCTTGGGTTCGACTCTATAGTCCTTGCAAACATCTTTGGTTTGACTCTATGTTCCTAGCAAAACTTCTTTAATTGACTCTATTGTTCTAGCAATCTTCATTGGTTTGACTCATTTCTCCTAGCAAAGATATTTGGTTTGACTCCATTGTTCTAGCAAACGTATTTGGTTGATTCTATTGTTCTAGCAAGCGTCTTTGGTTTGACTCCATTGTGCATGCAAACATCATTGTTTTGACCCTATTGTCCTAACAAACCTTTTTGGTTTGACTCTATGGTTCTAGCAAACATCTTTGGTTGACTATATTGTTCTAGCTAACTTCTTTGATTTGAATTTATTGTCCTAGAAAACTTTTGGTTCGAATCTAATGTCCTAACAAACATTTTATTTTCGACCCTATTGTCCTAGCAAGCTTCTTTAGTTTGACTCTATTGTCCTAGCAAATTTCTTTGGTTTGACTACATTGTCCAAGCAAACGTCTTTGGTTTGACTCTGTTGCCCTAGCAAACTTCTGTTTCGTTCCTATTGTCTTATCAAACGTCTTTCGCGTAATGTCTAAAACAAATTTCTTTAGTTCGACTTTATTGCCATACCTAACTTCTTTGGTTTGCCTCTATTGTCCTAAACAACATCTTTGATTCGACTTAATTGTCCTAGCAATATTCTTCGCTTCGACTCTATTGTCCTAGAAAACGTCTTTGGTTTGACTCGATGGTCCTAGCAAATTTATGTGGTTTTTAGTATATTATCCTAGCAAACTTCTTTCGTTTGACTCTATTGTCCTAGCAAACATCTTTGGTTCGACTCTCTTGTTCCAACAGACTTCTTTGGTCTGACTCTATTGTTCTAGCAAACTTCTTTGGTTTGACTTTCTTGTCCTAGAAAACTTCTTTTGTTTGAATGTTTTAAACTTCTTTGGTTTGCCTATGTTGCTCTAGCAAACATCTTTGGTGTGACTGCTGTGTTATAACAAACTTATTTGGGTTGACTGTATTTCTCAAACAAACCTTGGTTTGAATGTGTTGTTCTAGCAAACATCTTTGGTTTGACTGTGGTGTTATAGCAAACTTATTTGGTTTGACTTTTTTTCTAGCAAACGTTGGTTTGACTGTTGTTCTAGGAAATTTCTTTGGTTGGACTGTGGTGTTATAGTAAACCTATTTGGTTTGAGTGTGATTTTCTAGCAAACTTTGGCTTGACTGTGTTGTTCTAGGAAATTTCTTTGCAGAAGATTTACGGCCTGCAGATTTTGCATTAATTGACATCAGCAGCCTTATCACAATTCAAAACGTAGTAAAATAATTTAAAATCAATAAACATTCATTCAGCTGTAGATGTTAACGTGATCTTCATTTGAAGTAGTCACGGATACTATGAAATTGTTATTGTCTGTAATACGATAGACTATTGAACTGGACCTTTAACGCCTAGGCACATCTGCTGTGAAATAAAAGTGTCCGACTTTACACAATAAACCTGGTCTGTAACTCTTCACCACATATGTAATGAGATAATCTTATTGGACGGATGTGCAGGAAATTGTACAAAGGGAATCACAAACTGCTCTCATTGCCCAAGTCCGGAAACATTCAACATTCGAACATGTGCTAAACACCTGCCCTTATTATGATCTATAAAAGGCAAAGGTACATATACATGTGTGTGTGTATAGTATCATATCATATCAGTATCATATAGGGCTTTCAAACTGACGATAGAAACTCCTCTTTTGACTATTGACTTTAGTTTGTTTAGCCCTGAAAGTGATCGAAGCACCCGATCCGAACTGAGATGGCAAAAGTCAACGGCTGCTGCAAGCAGATCCTATTCAACAAATCTCTCGGAAAACAAAGTACGTATAGTGCACGAAAAATAATAACCATCACTAGATTGGAAATACAACTCAGGAATATTCGATGTGAATGTCACATGAGCGGTTCGAGCAAAATAGAAAACTGGACATAGATTGAATCAAACTTTATTCTGCTGCTTGTGTGAAAGGTCACAGCCTTAGTCAGAAGAAAACATACGAGAGGGTTAAACGCACAAATTAATAGGTCACAGCCTTAGTCAGAAGAAAACATACGAGAGGGTTAAACGCACAAATTAAATAGCACGCAAACGCGTGCACACCAAAGAGTCGAGCATGCCAACAGGCCATATACGGCTAAAATCCAAAGAACGAAAGATGGACGTTACGTGTTTACTGTGCGTTGTCAACAGGAATGTTCTGATAAATGTGTTATATTGAGAAATTGAGAGGCAGTTGTTAATTTGTAATCAATTCAATATTGATTCATATTACATTATTTGACCTTGATTCGAATTCTTGTCTTTTAAGGTAATGTGGGATCTGGTAATAGAGAAATGACGAGTTCGAAGTCTTGTCTCTTAACCTAATGTGGGATCTTTCTTTACAAACATGCTTCTTATCTTTCCAGGTGGAAAAGATGTCCAACTTATAACTTTAGATTGCCATCGTTCCCATTGGAAATGAGATCCACTTTAAAGACTTTAAATTGCCATCGTTCCCACTGGAAATGAGGTCCACTTTAAAGACTTTAAATTGCCATCGTTCACATTGGAAATGTTCAACTTTAGACTTACAATTGATATCTTTCCCAACTGAAATGTTGTCAAAGTTTGGATTTTAAATTGCTACCTTTCCCGATATATATTATGTCAAAGTTTGGATTTTAAATTGTTATCTTTCCCTACGGAAACGATGTCAAAGTTTGTATTTTAAATTGCTACCTGTCCCGATGGAAATTATGTCAAAGTTTGGATTTTAAATTTCTATCTTTCGGGATGAATATGATGCCAAGCTTCTGACTTTAAGTTGCCATTTTCTGAAAACAAATTACCAATCCAAGTCGCTACATTCCGCTGTTTCTCATTTGATACAACTTGGTCACTGTACTGATGAGCATGTTAATACAAATATCCGTGTCGCCACATGCCTCTGCGGATCTAAGTACAACTTGGTGTCTGAACTGATTATCATAATGATATAAGAAATGATGAAGTTTTTGGCAATAGTATTGAGGCATTGGATATAGTAGTATATTCAATACTGATTATATACTGTACTCATCCCCCGAGTAATGAGATTAATGCATCAAAAAATATTTTACAACTCAAAACTTGATTAAGTAAGGAAATCCGAGTGCTTTAAATTAGCTCCTAATTTAAATATTTTTTTCTCTAACAATTGCATACGTTATGTCATTTCTAATATTAAACATAAAAAGTGTTGTTACAGTGGAGTCTTGTCTTGCAATATTCTGTCACAAAAGAAACGATATATACAAATTATAAATCACATAAACTACTTATCTTTTTGAAACCAGAGTTCATAATATGCCATATTTCGGTGAAGTAAAACCTGTATCGCACTGGAAGACTGAAAGTTACTCAAAAGTTGTAATAATCTTTTCTTTTCCTTCTTGTCCTTTTTAAATTAATATCAACATTTAATTTAGAACATCGGCCGGAAAAGCAATCTTTGTAGTTCATAATCTCTTTAATGAGATGCTTTGATCCAGGTTTTCGTGCGAGCATTTTATAATGATCCATTCGTGAGAAATCGGTACATGCCTCAACTATGTTGTGGGCTCATTTCTACAGGAAACGTTGTGTTATGTGTTGGACATGTGTGACCCAGCTTGCGTAACATATATGTTTAATACCAAATAGCTGCTGCATATGTGGAACTAAATAACATATAAAGAAAACAATTAGTCGAACAAATATAAATATAAGGTTAACGTGTCATTGATGCAAAGACAAAACATAAGTAAAGTGGTATCGTTTCGCAAGTGGACCATTATTTTATTCATCTGACAACACTAAATTCAAGAGTAAATTGCACACCACATTTCAAAACTGCTCACTTATATGATACAGACACTGGTCTAACGTAAGAAGTGCATCTGAGTGTCACAGTTACGTTTGTTGCATAATGGAAGTAATATACTATACACACAAAGCAAACTACGTGTAATCTTGAACATAAGCAATCACATTTATAAACATGATGTCTACATGTTCGTCGTGCTTAATTTTAATAAGATGTTTAGCTATTATTCTTCCACACATGCGATGTATGTGAATCCATATATATATATATATATATATATATATATATATATATATATATATATATATATGTGTGTGTGTGTGTGTGTGTGTGTGTGTGTGTGTGTCCCACATATATGTTGTCATATATTTAATTCATACGTGACAACACTAAATTCAAAAGTAAATTGTACAGCATATATATCCTTCATATTTGGTACTCATATTAAGTATTTGTCGTCACGTATGATTTTCAGGTGTATTGTTACCAATATATTTCGGGATTTTTTAAAAAGTAAATATAAATATAAATATATCCGTAATTCATGTTTACTTTCTGACACTACCTAATAAGGCGGAAAACAACCATAAAGCTGACATTCGGTAGCGGAAGTTAGGGTCCTTCGAAATTATGATATCATAAACAAATTCAGTGCATAATGACTGATTTTTGTCTCCACGCGGCAAGCATACGCTGTTTCTGTTCCGTTTTGTTTTTTTGTTTTTTTTTGTTTGTTTTTTTTTTTGTATTTTGTTGTTGTTATCTTGGTTGTTGTTGTTTTTCTCTTTCTTTATGAAAGTATTGCATCAAAAGTTTTAAAATATGACTAATTTGTAGAAATATTTCTCTTCGAAAATTGACTATTTTGTAGAAATAGCTCTCGACGAACACTGACCATTTTGTAGAAATAGTTCTCACCGAGACATGACTGTTGTTGTTGTTCTAGGGTTTAACATTTTTCAACACAAGATAGGCTATACATGGCGGCCAGTATAACTGGTGGAGGAAGAACCCTGGAAAACCCAGGGAAGAACCACCGACCCACGAGAAGCTACTGGCAGGCTTTCCCATGTACCCACGCTAGCCGAGCCTTGGACTCTAACCCACACAGACAGAGGTGAGATGGCAGTGATCCAAAACGGTGAGCGCTTTACACCACTCGGCCACTCGGGGCCCCATGACTATTGTAGCAATGCCTCTAGTGAAACACAAACTATCTCGTCGACACCTGAAGTATCCCCAACATGTAACTGCCTAAAGACGAATGCTGATAACACTGGACAACAAATTTTTACAAAAGTCATGTTACTGAAATAAAATTAGTCAATTCTTATCAATTTTTATGTGCTGAACACGAATATGACAGTCAAATTGCAAAATTGGCTCTAGTTTTTTTGTAATCTGCAAGAAATTAATGTTTACATAACGAAATGCATTCCAATAGTAAAAGGTCAACTGTAATAGCCTACCTATAAAAAATCAAGTCATTGACTACATCTTAGATTTCTTCGCCTGTCTCTTGTACAGCTGTTCGGGAGCATCTCTGAGGAGTGTCCAGCAGTAGTCAGCCAGCATTGTAGTGGACCATTTTCCCTGGTATCTTTGTTCCATTGTTGCGATATCTTGATGAAAACGTTCGGCGTGTTCATCACTAACAATACCACAGTTGCTAGGAAAGAAATCCAAATGGGAATGAAGGAAGTGAATCTTTAGAGACAGATTGCAGCCAAGTTTCTTATACTTCATCAACATGTCTTCTACTAGTTCCTTATAGTTTTCTGCCCTAACATTTCCGAGGAAGTTTGTAGAAACTAGGCGAAAAGCATTCCATGCTTGTTTCGCGTCACCTTCCAGCAAGTTGTTGAACCGGTCATCTTTGAAAAGCTCTCGAATCTGAGGACCCACAAAAACTCCCTCTTTAATCTTTGCTTCGCTGAGTCGAGGGAATTTTTCATGCAGGTATCGGAATGCTGGCAAAGTCCGGTCAATGGCTTTCACGAAGTTCTTCATCAAACCTAGTTTGATGTGAAGGGGTGGTAGCAAGATTTTCTGAGCCTCAACCAGAGCTGGGTGTTGGATATTCTTCTCTCCAATGGCTACATTCTGCCTGTGAGTCCATTCCTTCCTCATGTAGTGCATTTCCCTTGCTCGGCTATCCCACTCGCATAAGAAACACATGTATTTTGTATATCCTTGCTGCAGTCCCATTAAAAGGGCAACTACCTTCAAATCACCACAGAGGTGCCAGCTGTACTTGTTATACTCAATGGAATTCAGTAGCTGCCTTAAGTTATCGTATGTCTCTTTCATGTGGACAGCATACGCTACTGGAATAGATGGAAGAATGTTTCCATTGTGCAAAAGCACAGCCTTGAGACTCAGTTTCGAAGAGTCCACAAATAGTCTCCATTCTTGTGGGTCATGAGTGATTTTTAAAGCATTCATGAGGCCCTCAATATCGGAACAGAATATCAGATTACTTTCCTTTCTGAAGAAAGGCTCCAATTGCTGGTGGCGCTTTCGATATGCAGTAATTGTGACATCTTCTTCTAGAAGATTCCATTGTTGGAGTCTTGATCCTAGCAATTCTGCCTTGTTCTTTGATAAGTCCAAATCACGAATCAGGTCATTTAGTTCTTCCTGTGTTATTCTGTGTGGGGTTGATGATGCACCACAGTGAAAATCTGGATCACTGCATGCTGATGGACCAGGAGAAGAACAGGTCGACTCACCTTTGTCTTCGTCAGATGAATCAAGAGAATATTCTGCTGGAGGTTCTGGAATAGGAAGTCCCTCACCATGTGGAACTGGTCTCAATGCAGACGGAATGTTTGGGTAGACTATTCTCGACTTCTTTCGCTTCGTTATTCCGCCGGAAAGAGGAGGAACCAAGCAGAAGTAACAGTCATTTAGGTGGTTGCTTGGCTCTCTCCACACCATTGGGACTGCAAACGGCATTGATGACCTTTTGCAATTCAACCACTGTGAAAGCTGTGTTGTACATGTAGCACAGCATATATGCGGAGCCCAAGGCTTGTCTTGGTCACCAACCTTGCATCCGAAGTAAAGATGATATGCCTTCTTCACTTGAGAATTGATACTTTTCTTCTGGTTGGCAAATGTCACTTCCCCACAAATATAGCAAAAATTGTCCGCGGTATTAACACACTTTCGAGGCATTACTGTTCTTTATTGTACGTAAATGGATAAAATAATAAGTTTTATGTAACAGTAGCTTGAACTGTCTCGCACAACGTCTAAAATATTTTAAATGCTGAACCTATCTGATTGGGCTTTATATAGTACACTGCTTACGTCAGCTTCAGCAGCCGCCTGGCATTAGTATAATAGGCCTACACATGTATAGTACACTGCTGACGTCAACTTACTTCATCAGCCGCATGGCATTAGTATTGCATTGCATCAGAAAATGATGCAATCAACTGTGGATGATGTGAGCATGATGGTATTATGCAATGTTACATCATTATTCCGGATGTTGCTGCAGTCCTACTGGAGAAATTTACACAGTGAAACATAGAAAATGAGGTATATGAATATCTTCAAAACGAGAGCCAATACAAATTTTTCACGGTTATATTCGTGTTCGGCACACCAAAATACTACAGATTAGGGCCTTTTCAAGTCAGTAATGATTTCACTGTTGACCAGTGTAAGCTTACAGCATAGTAGGAAACTAGATCACCCACAAAGTGTTAAGTTTTTCACTTCCTCTTTGACTCAGTATGTCGAATCAAATTATAGATATCAGACAATGTAAATCATCTCAAACGTGTATAATTGAACAAAGTCGCATTAACCATGCGCTGTCTCAGTTAGCACTACCCCACCCATATTATACATTTATATGCATGTGTACACATTTATACACGTCTCATTACCCCACAAGCGTGGAATCCAGGAGGTAGATCCAAATTACAGAAACTTCATGAACATCTACGGACAACGTCGAATCATATCCCACAGTTTCAAGTCTATATCTCAAACAAGGGCGGCTCTAGAATAACTGTCAGCAACTGGCGCCTTATGCGATCCATGCAATCGTTACCCCCACCCCCCACCCTCTCCTCAGATTTGGAACCCTATTTAACATGGCAGATCCCTACCTACTGAGAATCGACCCGCCCACCCCCGACTGTTGTATATATGTACAGATCATCCCAATTACACGTGAAAATGTGAAGCATTTTTCTTTCACGGTGAAGTACCATTAGTGCATCATTACTCACACGTGTACTGACAGAGAGGCAGGGTCACATAATCACCATCTTTTATCTGAAATATCGTGTTTAGGATTGAATATATCAGCAATCGCACTGAGATGCCATTTCAGTCTCTAAATCATGCTTGATTAATAATTAAGCCAGATTTTTCAGAAGAAATGCAATATAATGAAATTTGACAGGAAAACACGTGCATGATTCAGGTCACGCGAAAGTGGGGATCCTTATCGACTCATCCGGTTGGCCCCAAACATTAGATCACAGAGACGAAAAAATCGCATATCATATTTAAAGCTTAAGAACAATACTTGAAAAGCTGATTGGAGTTTGGATTATAATGGAATGATACTCGAAACTTTTTCCTACAAAATATGGAAAACATGCATCTACAACAGATAAAATAACTCCTTGTTATGCAAACCGTGAATAAAGTATTGTCATACAAGAATCTGGCAATGAAAGAGATTTATTGCTCCACTATTTCACCAGATGCTTTTCACTAGTGCAAGTGTAATGACTACCTGTCATTTTCAAGTCATCCGAACTTAGAAAAATACCCCGGCAACTCACACTATCTTCTTTGCAAAGACTTCTCGACAATTATTGAGCTTTATATATCTTATTATAAATAAATAAAATATGACTACAAAATATCATACATGTCTTTATCAATTGTTAATTCTCTAAAGAAATGTTCGATTAGGTTGACAATATGCTAAAAAGATGGCAATGTGAATCACATCCGGGTGCTCCAAAGATAAGGTATCATAGCCTCATTTTAGTACTCCGTCCACGAAATAGGGGTAGTAATGTTAATTACTTAGTAAACGTTTCTATCTCACTTTGTCTACTCTGTAGAAGACTCTGCATTATATACATGCAGATTACAACTAAAAGACAAGAAGTTATCCACATGTCAAAAATATGAAGCAAAAGCGAATGAAGAAATTGTTCGTAAAGCTACTGAAATAATGTGCAGCATGCTGCTATAAAAGAATTATTACCATAGAATAAAAAAATCAAGTTTTATGGTCAATCAACGCATGGGATTAAGCAAATATGCATGCATTAGCCACAATAATAACAGACTTTTTCTGAATGTGCACCCGCGCAAGACGTAAAGGTGTATGGGTTATCTTTTAGCAATACGTTAAAGTTCTATGGGTTATCTTCCGGCAATACTTTCAAGTTTGTATGGGTTATCATTGGGCAATACGTTAAAGTTTCCATGGATTATCTTTCTGCAAGACATCAGCGTGTATGGATTTTCTTTTCCTACCAGGAACATTGCAGTGTATATATCTTGTTCATTTGACGAACTCAATTTATATTACATATATATTGAATTGATGGGTACGTGGGAAATTAAATGTGTACTTTCACTTTTATCTTTTTAATGCTAATATGCACACATTTTCTTCTATACCGTATTCCTGAGACATCAGATACCGTCGTGTTTAATGTAATTGGAAAGACCAATCGTTTAGTTTTGCAATATCTGCATCTCAAATTCGACATAATCATTGAAACGGTCTATAAATTAGCTTCCTGGCATAGGATACGGACCCTTTGATAAAATCATGAAAGCAAAACAATACCCGTCATTAAAACTATGGACTCTGCGGTAGATGTCGATATCTAATGCCTAATTAACCGGAGCAAAACAAAAAGAATCGATCACCGGAACTTTTAGCCATACAAGTTGTTTGTGCTTAAAAATACCGACTAGACTTGGCCAATTTTGTCATATACCATATTCTTCTAGCTATAAGTCCAACTAACTGTGTGTGATTTAGACACAAACATACTATTAAACAAAATAAACCCCGCCAGTGCATTTTGAAAGACTATATTTGTTGCTTGTAGTGCCAGAGCTTTTAATCGAGTGTTTTATTTGTGCTCGTTGTATTGATCGTTCGTGTTCCTCAGGAGATGTCTCTTGTCCATAGTTTCAGTTGCAGTTAAATTTCCCACATGGTTTCCTCAACAACATGGAGTATTATTGACCTGATTTAAGTATTGGATTTATTATATCGATAAAATTTTCTCTTGCTTTTACTGAAAGATATAATTTTCAATACGATGGAAACACTATTTACTGTAAATAATGCATGAATATATAAAGAAAAGTATTTATATTCAAATTGTTATGTTCTTCAAAAGCGAAACGAAAACTCAAGAATTATTCAATTAAACTGTGTGATACGTGTGAAGAAAATAATCGATTAGTTTCTTTCATGCATTGCATAAGTGAAGTAGTGGGTAAATTCCTATGTTTCATTTATTTGGCATTCGAGTCACATATGATTATTTTTCTTGCCGATTGGTAACATGTTGATCTTAATGAGATTGTTATGCTAGAGGCAACAAGTGATTTCTTCTCACGAACAGTTTTGTATACAAGTTAATCAATTCATTTAGCCACATCAGTAGAATGTCAACTTTGTATTTGCCGTTTTATTTTCAAATGTCATTATTATACACCAAAACATCGATAACTTCAAACATTTATTGCTCGAATACTAGGCAAAACTCGAATGACTTTTTCAATCAGTCCAAATGTGAACATTAATTGTCTGCGACAACGAAAATGTCGAAAGAGTCTAACACTCATACTAAAAACATGTGTCCCTGTGCTTCGAGATTTCGATTTGTTCTGTATTAAATATGTGAAACAGATGATTTCAATATAAAACAACATATTTGATCGGGCACTGGATTATTTGCGATTGTGTCAGCCTTAAGAAAAAACAGTTTCTTTTGTGAGTTAAGCGCCATTTTTCAGCACATGATAGGCTATATGTGGCGGCCAGTATATTGGGTGGAGGAAGAACTAGGGAAAACAATGGAAAGAACCACCGATAAACTGGGAGCTATGGACAAGCTTTCTCACGTATTCATACTGGCCGAGCCGAGAGTCATTATCCACTCAGACAGAGGTGAGATGTGAATGACCTGAATTTTCGATGATTGACCGAATGAACGATGACTGAGCAAATATTCATTATAAAGAATGTTTTGTGAGCACGCGAATATTACAAAGTGTAAAATTGGATAACACAATCCTCATGAAAACCTTTAAATATTGCATTAAAAGATGACAACGAAAAAATATTGTTGCAAAGACAACTTCTCAAAAAGGTCCCGTCTTTCTTTATAGATCTGAAATCTACACACCAATTATCAGATAACACTTGTGCACATTTGATATTGTCACAGAACGTTCATAGCCACGCATTGTAATTTCATTCGGAACATGTCGTTACTAAGGGTAACGCGACCTATCTGGAAATGCAAGTTTTGTCTGATAAGCTTTTGAATATCACCAGAACTAGACTGGTGCCTTTCAAATGTTTGTTATGTCGGAGATGCCTATATAAATATGTAAATCAGATTTCATATAATTTGTATGTACATCTGTCTGCGTGTTTATGTTATTAAGTCCTTTTGCTTCGTGCTTTCTGCTGTGATAATGTTGTCAGGTGCATTCTTATGAGTAGCTATGTAATTCAATATAAAATGACACTTTATTTATTCCACATCATGTAGGTATTTTACGTGGGTTTTAATACGATAATAGCCAAAACGTGCAAAACTGTTATTTGATCAGCGTTAAAACTTTACGTTCTCTCAAGACTGCACCTTCTCGAATAGCTGGTGGTACTGGTATTAAATTTGCATCGTCACTGACGTTTATCCCAAGAAAGCGTGGTCAATCATGATCGTTCGGGGGCGGGGTGGGGCAGTCAATTTTATGTGCAAACTGTAATTTTGTTGTCCGCCACACTCTCTTAAAAATGACTGATCTTATACGTAAGGAACATATTTCATAGGCAACCAAATTACCCTGATAATTTGCTCAGTTGTAAATTTTCCCACTACCTCATAATAGCACACTAAGTACAAGTAATCTTAGTTTATACTCATATTCCTATTATCACTCATATTCCTATTATCAGTCATAATAATTTCTTATGGCCCTTAAGTTCATTTCCGGTCCTTTACATTCATTTTCAGCTGCAACTAACTCACTTTTAATTCGTTTCCAGTGACCCTTCGTTTATTTTCACTAACTGTTTGTTTTCGATCATAAGGAGTGTGTCATATACTTTCGGAGCCCATTAAAACGTCCAGTATAGTAAAACGAGAAAGTACAATGTGCATTAGGACATTAAAGGACTTACATGCAAGTAACCTAAATATTTATAACGTAAACTTGCATGTTCTGCCTAGCCTTAATGAGTCTCCAAGACATCTGAAAGGTGTTAAAACTGCCCGACAGTGAAAAACCTAAATTATGTCAATGTGGCTTCGTGGTAAATTATAGGGAATTTGGAAACAAAAGGGTAATAGTAGAGAATTGAGTATGGAATTGAATAGAAATTATGGCCTTTAATTTAATATTCGTATTCATTTGGATAAATATGTTCGAACATAAACTAACTAAGCAGCACGTATATAGGCGTGTGTGTGTGTGTGTGTGTGTATAAATAGATGGAGAGAGAGAGAGATGCTGAAAAAGTGGAATTACTATTTATATAATATATGTAGATACATATATATATCTATAGAGAGAGAGAGAGAGCGATGCTGAAAAGTTGTGGAAGAAATATATATATATATATATATATATATATATATATATATATATATATATATATATATATATATATATATATATATATATATATATATATATATATATATATATATATATATATATATATATATATATATATATATATATATATATATATATATTCTGTGGCATGTGGGGGTGTGTGCTTATGCAAACAAATCTGAAGGTGAATCATTTTAATCCATACAGTTTCCATTGACATATTTTCATATGTCCCAGGACCTCGTTATTGGGAAAAAGTCCCGTTTTAATATTGAAGGGAAAGGAAACATCTTCAGTTAGCCTCCGATTTTGGAAACAAAACTTGTTATGATCAGGTCAGATATAATTTGCCATGATGAATAATTTATTAAGCACATGTATTTATTTATTTATTTATTTATTTATTTCTGAACCAACACAAATGGTATAAAGGATCATCATTTTCACTTTATTTCCTCTCATTCTCATATAGCTGTACGAATAATTAATTTCAGACTAAGACCCGTTCCCAAAATCAGATGAATCAACTCAAGTACACACCTTTTAACCGCTCTATCATCCTGCAGACCAAATTGTCTACCTACCTGACTGTCTGGATACATCAAAATATATTAGAAATGCCACTCAATTAAGAGGAATGAAAACATCTTGCTCTTGGAATACGAGACTTACTCATGGGTTTCATATACAGACATTAGGCTTACTCACTGTATCGATATTCAAACACGAGGCTTACTCATGGGATCGATATTCAAACACGAGGCTTACTCATAGGATTGATATTCAAACACGAGGCTTACTTATAGAACTGATATTCAGACGCTAAGCTTGCTCATAGGATAGATATTCAACGCTAGGCTTTCTCATAGAACTGATATTCAACCGCTAGGCTTACTTACTGTATCGATATTCAAACACGAGGCTTAGTCGTATGATTGATATTCAAGCACGAGGCAAACTCATAGAATTGATGTTAAAACACTAGGGCTACTGACTGTACTCAAGAAGCACGATAAATACTGAAGCTACAAGTTTGCTACAACAATTCAAGCACAATAAATGTCAACTATTATTGATGGCATCGCATTATGGCCATTTATAAATACATTTCCAGTAAAATCTTTTTGGAGAAAAAAATCTTTTTGGCTTAAATGAAATTCTTTTTTATGTAAAGCTTCGCCGTGTTTTAAATACAAATCTAATCGATGCAGTTTAATTTCTTTATAAGTTTTACCAGAATGAATATAACAATGGATATATCCACTAGTTCGCCTCACTGAATTGAAAAATTTATACTCTTACTCCTACCCCTCCTCCTACTACTAATGATAATAATAATACTTATATATATATATATATATATATATATATATATATATATATATATATATATATATATATATATATATATATATATATATATATATATATATATATATATATATATATGGATGGATGGATGTACAAAGACTTTCTAACAGATAACAAGATATATTTCTGCCACCACCTATGCTGAGATTATTTGGTCATTCTCTGATATGATGTGCGGCACATGATACGGGTGTTATTGAATTTTTCTATCAATTACACGTTGAATAACAGCTGTTTTAGGACAACAGCCGGTGTGGGTTTTAAGTGGGTTATTGTAATGATAACGATTTTATCTTTGCCCTAAATGACAAAGAAAAATATATTTTAAAAATGTACGTTTATCATTGCCCTAAATGGCACGGAAAAATATATTTTAAAAATGTACGTTTCTGACACGTAATAGTTAGCATTTACACACATTACCCAAAATACATTTGTTTTTAATATCAATTATTAATTGTTTACTCGCTAACAATTGAATCATAGATGTCATTTTCATAGGTAACTGACTGACTGACTGACTGACTGAATGAATGAATGAATGAATGAATGAATGAATGAATGAATGAATGAATGAATGAACTAACAATGAATATGAATACGAATATTCACAACTGTAAGATATTTATACACACAATTCCAAAAACTAATAATATATGAGCCATCGTGGCGATTCGTAGCACTGAGAACAAGTAATTACAAAACAATGACTATAAAATATTAAACTGCGTATTTTGGCAAAGCAAGGCCATTAAATACAGAGGCTATGAAGCATGCATCGTATTTTGACGATGATAGAAAGTTACACATTAAGTACACACACATTTTCATGCGAGTCAATACAAATGTACTTTTTTCTTCTGCAATCTTTGGAATATAAGGTGTTTTTCCTTGTTTGCCTTGAGTGCAAAATCATATATTAAAAACAATATTTTTTTCTACCATTTTAGACTACGTTTTCTACCATTTTAGACTACGTTTCTATCATTTTAGACTACGTTTTCTGTCATGTTTGACTACGTCTTCTACCATTTTAGACTATGTTTTCTACCATTTTAGACCACGTTTCCAACACAATCATTTCGATTTAAAATATTTGAACGAATATTAAGGTTACCATGAATTACTTCTCATTCTTTTTTATTTGACCCCCAATCACCCAAAAGACTTTGATTGCTTTTAGCTACTATCATTGTGTAGCTATGGAACGGCAGTTGAGTTTACTGTTTGGTTCTAAAATGGAGGAATAAAGTCTGAACGTAATAGGTAATAGATTTATTGGTGTGATCATTTATTTAGACTCAATATTCATTTGTTATATGATTAATGAGATCTGAAAAATTGATTGCACCTGAGTTTTTCAATTTTATATTTTTAACTACTTTAAGGTCTAGTCTTTCCTTTCATAGATATGAATATTGCTTTCTATGCATAGACAGTTTGAAGTTAATCCATTAAACTGGGTGTGTCTGTTCCTTTCAGTCAGGTTTCCATAAACATCATTTAATCTAATGTATTATGAAAAATGTACAAATGTCAACATTTTCAGATCTAGCATTGATTTTACTAAATTAATATTTCAGTATATTAAATTCCATTTTACCCCATACTGTCTTTCATATTTTACTTAATTCGCAAAATAAAGGTTTTAACGTTTTTTAAAAATCACTTATTGTACAATTTAATTTATGGTCTTTAGGCAAAATCAGACCAAAGGGAATATGATTCTACAGACAATGAGCTCAATATGGTGATGAGAGTTTTGTCTTTTGACTGTTTTTATTATTGTCTTTTGTCGAAAAATAAGAAAGGCGGGGAAATATTATATTGAGCAACCAACAACGCTTGTAATGGCAGATCAAAATTGTTCATGCTCCGTATTTAATACGCAAGGATATATAAAATTTAACAGCTTTTAACATTCATGGGCATTTTTACATACAAACTATTACTTATGCTTCCTTATTAAAAGTCATCAACACAGTTTCTGGATTGGGGCAAAACTGCATACAACAAGAAAGATCTCTAAGAGTTCAATACATTTTATACAATTTACCAAGTCATTTGGTTTCCACTCTATTTAAGCACGATTTACTGATGAGCTACTGCAAATATAACTGCCATAAATGCGAAACCAACAAATGTGCATGATATTTTCTTTACGTCTTTGTTACCGTCCAACTCTTTAAAAAGTACGTTGAAGAAGACGATGTAGAAAATGGTTCCCGTAGCCAAACTCTGAAGAATTGCATTTGGAACGTTGACGTCCGAGTATAACTGAGCCCCTGTTGATATTGCTGTTCCAATGATGATACCAACAGCACATATTATAGAAAAAGCACTTATAACAAAGACAATTGAAGCTGGGCGTTCGTTATTCTTTGAGTGCTGTAATCCCATCCCAAATGATAATATTCCTCGGTGGATAGAAATAGCGACACACAATACCCATACATCTTCTTCCAAACTCTGTAGTCCTAGTGCCATACCTTCGAATACACCATGGAAAGACAAAGCTGTTAGATACAATACCGATCGTATCTGGCTTCTGCTATCTTCGCCACGGCTTAGCTCCGTAACCATTGTTTTTACCTCTACGTCCTGAAGAGGCGCAGGTTCCATATCCATCTCAAACTTCTGTACAATGTCTTCTCTGTCTTGTTCATTTCTGTAATTATCCGTCCGCTCCCTGTACGTTTCTGCGTGTATGTCTTTATTTGACGACGAACTGAGACTTCGACATTCAATATCATAAGCAGGAAGTCCACTAAGCTCCCGGTCTTCTCTCGTGGGAATGTAATCATGATCATCGCTTTCTGTGTCTCTCTCTGACCGACAACATGTGTCTTCGTGGAACTTATAATACAGAATCCGTATTGCATGCTCTCCAAAGATGACGCCAAAAAATCCAACCATGGTCATAAGTTCTGCTACCGGATATTTGGATCTCGAACCTATCTGCTCAAGTAACTCGTCTACCTTATTTCTTGTTTCGGGTATGAGGTGGAGAAAACAAGTGCCAAGAAATACTCCGCCAGAGAAGCATCTCACACCGCTGAGAATATAATCAAAAGAACGTCGCCATTTCATCATAATGGTACCGCAGTGCTTTATAAGACGATATGGTACTAGTCCAAATATGACGGTCAAAGTGGTAATAATCAGAAGGGACAGGATTTTGGCCACTACAACATCCATATCTACCTCTTTCGTCAGTGTTTGCGACATTGCATAATATCATACAAGATGTTTATTCCAATTTATGTCTCATTAGTTTAATTATTGTTTCAGGAATGTATCAATTAACTATGATCATTATTATACAGCGCCTTATTTGTTGTTCTTCAATTAATTCAAAAGCAGCGTAAAGACTGAGAATCGCTTTCAGCAGATTCGAAGGAAAAGTTTCTATTAGCTGCCTTTGAATTCATTCTTTAAAGAAAATATGTGCAATCTCCATTCCTCGAAAGCTGATTCCTGATGGGAATACTCCATAAACAAAATCAAACATAATGCAGTTGTCTTCTTTCTCCATCGTCTTCATTTGTTTTGTATAACCCAGTCTAATTTTATGGAAAGTCCTGGCACCAGTTTCATTGATTATGTTATTCTTTGTCTCCAGAATCATGAAATGAAATCACGAGTGCATTCTAAACAGGTAAAAGTAAAATGCAGTACCTTCACATCACAAGCGTGGCATTTCTTAAAACATGTCAGTCAAAATATAATAAACTATCTCAGATTTTATGAATTTCTTCCCATAAAGATTGGTGCAATGTTTCTGTCAGTCTTTCTCCGTGTTTGTCTCAAGATTCATATGCAAATAATTGGACCATCTGCTCTCTGACAGCAAAAGACATCGTGTTTTTCTAAGCGAATACAGTACCAGACAATTGTAAACCACCCAATCAAATGACGTACTGTTTCACAAGCCTGCCCTAACTAAGCTGAAGGAAGATGCTTAATACCTTAGCGTTAATGAAATCGATTCTCTGAAGTAAAATTACAGATCAATGTGTCTACACAACACTGATTGAAAAGTAGCTCGACAAAGACTGTGGTGAATATATGCATATTACACGTATTATCATTACCTGAATACGATCAGAATTTATATTTCCATCCCGGTGGCATGTGAGTGTTTTGATTTTATATTCCCAGCACAAGTATTAAATGATAGTATTCCGAATAAAGAATAATTCTGCTTTTACACAGGTACGACACCATTACAGATCCGTGAACTGTAATTGTTGCTAGTTATCCTCACAATGAGTGGAATGACTTCTTGAATAATGAAAATAAACGTAGCACATATTTGAAAGATATTCACACAATCACTCAGGAACATTAATCTTCTGTGAAGTACATCAGAAATCACACGTACTTTAATAATAATTTAACATATTAAATTTAGTCATTTATATCCATTAGGAATCAAAATAGTGGCTCTAGCAAGTACCTTTGAACCCAAAAGAGATCACGTCTGCAGGGCATGGTTGAGGTATATATTATTTCCGCACAGCTAAATATGGTTTGAATAATCTTTGTCATAAAAACAACAATTCTAAGGAATTTTGAAAATTCTTTATGCAGAGTGTACTCAGTCGTCATTGACTATTAATAACTCATTTTACAAAATCAGTATGTAACGAACTCAAAGGCTAAATAAAATGTATTACAGTTTCAGACAGAACTATCTTATCATCTATTATCTCAACGGTTCTTTTTCTTTTACAGTAGTGTAATTTGCCGTAATATATTGGTTGCAATTAGTTATATAAACTTTAATTCAACGTTGACTGGTGCTCTGTTGATGTCTGACAAAGAACTAATCCAAACTGGACAGGGAACATGAATAGATGATGAATTTGGGACGGACTCAGCGCCTCTAGTCTTTGAGTTTCGTGATATATTTACTGCCACGAACCCAGTTTTAACTATGTATAAAGAAATGTAGACTTTCCATAACGGTCATCCCAATACGTTTTTATGAAGTGTCCATTTTGTACATAATATTAATGTGCTGCAACTGGCTGCAAAGTACAAATAAACGTAAACGATACAAAGGCATATTCTAAATTTCATTGCAGGATGTGACAGCAGAAATAAGTTCTTGCAATTACATCGATTGTTCATTAGTGACCTTATCTATAAGGATGATTGACGAAACCGTCAACCTTCGTCCTTGTTTTTAATTATACGATTTTCAAGATTATCATTATACCAAATGTAAATTGTCTTTTGCTCTAAGAATCCTTTCTCATTTTAAATATTACTGTTGCTGCATTACAATTCATGTTTTTATCTTGATTGGAGAAAGAAAATCGTATTTTTATCAAACAATCTCTCCTTTTGAACATATATAATGTGTTGTTCAACATGATCCTTTCGTTGCATTAAAATTAGGCTGATATATGTGTCATCCAATGTAATAATTTCAGCTGCAACTCTAGCCATCGCTTTCTCAGACTGCTTCCAATGTCTTTATTTGTCTGCATAAGTATGGTTCTTCAAAAGAAAATAT
Source organism: Sinohyriopsis cumingii (assembly GCA_028554795.2). Classification (NCBI taxonomy): domain Eukaryota; kingdom Metazoa; phylum Mollusca; class Bivalvia; order Unionida; family Unionidae; genus Sinohyriopsis; species Sinohyriopsis cumingii. Next base: position 21,691,725 of record CM068827.1, read on the forward strand.
GGATATAAGTAAAACTTAACTAAACTACTATTGAATATTCCTTGTTTCATGTTGGTCTATATAGCCCGTACTTACTGTTGGTCTCGATAGTTCGCACTTGTTGTTGGTCTCTATAGTCCGCACTTGATGTTGGTCTCTATAGTTCGCACTTGTTGTTGGTCTCTATAGTCCGCACTTGTTGTTGGTCTCTGTAGTTCGCACTTGTTATTGGTCCCTGTAGTCCGCACTTGTTAGTGGTCTCTATAGTACTCACTTACTGTTTGTCTCCATAGTCCTCACTTTGTTGATCAATCTCGCGGTCAGTCTTTAACACCGAAAGTTCAATTCCTTTTCTTCTCTTACCGCCTTGTCTGGCTAAATGTCTGACAAATAGCTGGAGATCACATGGGAAGTCTCCCACAACTAAAAGTCGATAAAGAAAGAATATCCGCTTGGATAAAATTGTATAGATTCAAATGCACAATAAATGAAGCAAGATTCAGGTTACACGCTGTGTCCAACTTACTGTTATTTCACCATCTCATGCTCGTGGTTTTCTAATATTGTTCTCAGGGAGAAATATTGACTAACCTCATAACAGCGTAAAGAAGCATGGTCGTTATAAAGCCTTACTAAAAACGTCGTGTACGATGGATTAGGGATATCTGTCATACTAATATTTAAATTGTTTTCGATTGTGTCGTGATGAGCAAGAAGTTCCATTATTGGCCTCAGGTGTACAAATCTGTTTGAACCAGCAGAGTATCGCGAGATATCTTTATTGACAACACACAAATTAATTTTCTAACCGTTATAATAATTATTTATATTCCGCGGCATATTAGGCGTTGTTGTAGGCATTTCAGATAATGACTAATTCATTTTAATGCAATTGATTCTATGCAGTTTGACGATATATTTCACTAGTACAAGATCCATTTGTTATCAGACAGGACGATATTCAACCTGTGTAAAGACTCACCAGATCTTCTGTTTGTGATTTCTAAAACTGGTTTATTTGCAAATAGGTTACTTTTAGATCGCAAAACAAACTGAAAATCATATAACTGTATACATGAAATCGATCTTACTAAAGAAAGGCAAAATAAAGATTTCTGCTAAATCAGCTAATGCCGATGATACATTGCAGACAGACAAAGATTTTCCACTATCCTTTAGCTTTCATAGCTATTATATTTCTAATCAATTAGAGAATATATATATATATATATATATATATATATATATATATATATATATATATATATATATATATATATATATATATATATATATATATATATATATATATATATACCAGTGGAGCCTCGTTAATCCGGACACATTCGTTCCCAGTGAATATGTCAGGATTAACGAGCTTTCCGGATAATTGTATCATGCACATTTTTATTTTACGATGTCATCACACCGTATACATGTACATGTATATGCTAGCTGTAATTGTACTGTATATTCAATAATGGTTGAAATAAATTAATGAATACTTCTATTGACGTGCGTTTATTTCATATTAATATAACATGCGATTGTACATACATGTACAGTAAATGAAAGTTTAGACAATAAACACTTTGTTCATGTCGACACTCTCTGCTTCTCCCTCATACAGTTTGCCTTTGATGGCCCGCCCATTCTTGGAATTTTGTAGCCAACCACGAGAATAGGCAAAGTCAGTGATGCCGAGTTGATCTCCGAGTATCTTTGCCTTGGCAATGAGCATTTCATCGGTGACGGCGGAGTGGTGGGTCCACATGCCTGAGAACCACAAGACGGGCATCATCGACTTGTTGATATTTGGCGTGGCGAGCGCGAGTTAGGTCTTCTGAGTCGGCAGGTACGAAAAACCATTTGCCCGTGGGTTTTTTATGATGTCCGCAACTGTCGACATCCCAATGACTGAGGATGAGTAAGCTATAATATGCTGGTGTATATCTTGAATGGTAGCTTCTGGGTGATCTTTGTGCTGGCAAATCTTTTTTTTTTATGCTGGCCGGTATCTCTACTCGTTTATACTTGCTTGATGGTGTCGCCATAACATATGTAAAATGTACAACGAATACAAACTGATATCTCACAGTTAAATGCGTTACGGTAAACTAATAAAATGCAGTCATTTTTATAAGTCGTATTTTACAGCTGTTATTGTTGCTAATGAGCTGATAATTAACGTCCACAGTTTATTCTGATATGAAGCCCTATACTGTCCACAGCTTAAATCAATTAACTGTACTTGTACAGCCATCAGTAAACTGTGATTATTACATACAGTTGATAAACAACAAGGAGGCTTAATGACACACTTAATTTATTTACAATATATTGTGTCAAAAAGCGTGGACGATTTGATCCCAGTGTGTTTATTTAATTATTAACACCCCCGTCGGCGACTAGCTAAAACAGACATTGTTTATACAATCGCTGGCTACAACATGATCACGCTACCTAGTTTTTCCACACACATGATCACGTGATTAATGGATAACTTTAACATACCACTATAATTTTAACAATCAGAGATTGATACATTGGCACACTCCAAATTTGCTTAGGTGAATCTGTATTATTCGACTGACTGTATTTTCATATATGATTTTTCTATTTTTCTTATTTTTGGACAGATTATTTCCGGATTATCGAAACAAGTTTTAAAGTAATTTTACACTTTGGTCCCCGATTTTGATTTCCGGATCCGGAACGCGGATTTCTTGATTAACGGAGCAAATTAACGTTTAGGAATTCCGTTCCCGTGAATTATGTCCGGAAAGGTTTCCGGATAAACGGAGTCCGGATTAACGAGGCTCCACTGTATATATATATATATATATATATATATATATATATATATATATATATATATATATATATATATATATATATATCATATGATCAGAGTGAGAGTAAGCTTGTTTCTAAGATAGTGACATGTTTATTTAAAAACATTACGAAATTCTTGTAGAAAAGAAGCTCTCGGCCTTGTAGATGCACAAATCTCTTTCATTAGACTTGAAAATAAATATTCGATGCGGAAGTATAAATATTGCTAAGGCATAACATTTTACTTATAAAGATATTTGATTGAAAGTGATAACGAAAGTAATTCCTTAGGAACAAAGAGGAATAATATTTTCTGTCGTCAGTTAAAGTAAGAGATCTCCACGATAAATGTCGTAATATTAGTAATTATAACTTATTTAGGGGGTCGTAAAAAGGATTCACAAAAATTCCTTTCTATACTTTAATTCCTGTGTTTATGAGAGACTGTGAACATGATCTGCAATTAAACAATGTTACTCGTGTTACGGCGCAAAGTTCCCTTGCAGATGCAGATAACAGTAAAATTAGCTGTGCCGGACAGGTGACCCATAGCGACCGTTTTCTTTTTAAATATACCTTAAACGGCTGGCAGCCCATCCATCCTTGCCTGATGGGTAAATACAAATGCTTCAAGAATGATCCCCAAATGTGAGGTGTGGGATAATAACGGTTTGACCCTTTATAAGGATAGAGTCAGTGAGAAAGAAACTAAAAGCATATTTTGTCAAAGGTAAGCATGGACAAAGTAAAAGCTAACGACTGTCTGATTGGAAAATGAATGTAGTGTAACAAATGATTTAGACAGGCAAAGTAAATATAAAGAAGATAAATAGCTTTTCTTACTTTAATGGTATTTTATTTACTGGATGCATACAATGTTACTGCTAACACTCCAATGTCACTGCTAACACTACAATGTCACTGGTAACACTCAAAATAGCTTAACTGAAAGCAGTTAAACCATCTTATAGCATATTTGTGAACAGCAAAACAGTTGTAAAATTAGTACAAGAGGACAAACCAAGCAATCGTCAAAATCCTTTAAAAAATGTTTAAAGTTTATGCTTTGGGTTTCAGCTCAGTTGCTAATTAGGGTTATGTAGGAATATATCTTGTAGTTACTCTACTCTCATAATTTAAGAAAGACATCAAAAACATCTGCGACTAACGCAAAACGGTTCCAATAGCCACTAAATAGTATATTTCGCTGATCCATTTATTCTGCATTTAAACATTTTATGCGTTGTATGATTTTTTTAAATATTGAGATTTAATATTAAATTGTACTTACACACGTATCTATTTCGTTCCTAAATAGTTATCAGTGCAAACCGCACACAGTTTGAACAATATATACATACAGGGCCGGCGCCAGACCCGGCAAGACTATCTGGCGCCCTAGGCAAGGTTAGATTCTGGCGCCCCCCCCCCCCCGGGAAATATCAATTTCAAAATTCATAAACAATATATTTTTTTTAAAAATGCGCCTCCTGAAATCAGCGCCCTAGGCGGCTGCCTAGTTTGCCTATATGGTAGCGCCGGCCCTGTATATATATATATATATATATATATATATATATATATATATATATATATATATATATATATATGCATGTATAATTCTTTTATATTTTATTCAAAATACTGGATTACATCTGGATATTTTAAAAAAAGCGTACAACGCATCAAAGAGATCATTAAAATATACTACAACCCCACATATATACTATTTAGTGGCTATTGGAACCGATTTGTGTTAGTCGCAGATGTTTTTGATGTCTTTCTTAAATTATGAGAGTAACTACAAGATGTATCATATATATATATATATATATATATATATATATATATATATATATATATATATATATATATATATATATATATATATATGCGGGAGTGTGGTATATTTTAATGATCTCTTGAGCATGAGTTCGTATGCATTCATTATAGATTTAAATGAAATTGACTAGCTCAACATTTTATATCTAATTTAAGGAATTTTGCTTTGAACTTTAGTTTCATGATCGTAAATGTGGCGAGAACGTACAGCCCAACAATCCGAAAAATTTGCTTCGCACGCTTACAATTGGTATGCATAGACTTAACAGTTTTGACTGTGATTTCATTGTAGAAAAATATTATACTATACTCTTCTAGAAAGTGTAACTAAGTGAGGCAGAGTAGAAAATGGACATATAGGGGAAAAGAGCTGTAATAGCTATTTATTACTTGCATAGTACGTTAAATTTACGGCATCAAAATACTACTTGATTACATTTTCTGCCATCTTTCCAACAAAAATCTTAATTGGTTTCTACTGATTCCTTTTGTTCGTGACAAATTAAGCCCTGCAAATGCGGTGCCATTTAGATCTAGAACCGAGATAACCTGTGGAACAACAGGCTTGGGAATCGATAATGTCCGCTCATTACTGTATGAGCGCAGACTTTATCAATGTTCCGTAAAATGTTAAATAGTTTGTTTTTACCTATTATCGGCAATAATGTCAAAGACGCAACGGGCTGATTTCAACATTAGTTGTGTACATTGTTACCGTTTGTAAGTACATTATATCTTACTTTATAAATCATCAATATTATCAGAGTGAACTTGTCTCTGGGAATAAGTTGGCACACTACAATGAAAATCAAAATACCTGCAATTAGTGTTTCACATCTAAACCCGTCTCGACTGGAAATAAACAAATAAAAATTCGATAAAGGTGTTTTGTTCTTGTAATGAAAACCCTAGATGATTGTCAGCTTCGAATTCTTACTAGACAATGAAAGTTTTTTCAGGAATTCGCCCTGTATTGGTGAAACTCAAGAACTTGCGTTAAAACTTCATTATTGACAATAGATACAAGGGATCTGAAACTTTAAAAATTAGTTAGGGGAAGAAGTTTGTAAAATATGGCTGGATATTTCATACAAAATTTGACAAATGTGATGCAGTCGGAAGAAACAATATCTGAGTTGAAACGTGGAGCTTCAGTTTCATTACTAGAGCCTAGATCCATAAACATGGGTATAGTTTCTATGTTGCCATATGGTTAATTAAGCTTGTTCTACTCTCGGGGAGTTTTGTAACATAGAAAAGACAAACGTGTTTTAATGCAAACGGAGAATCATCAGCATCAGTCTCAATATTCACCCGAAATAAAATGTTAACCAATGTAGTCAGGTGGAATACACAAAGAAGGCCTCTAAATAGGTCAAAGTGGGGCACTCTTGTTAAAGTAGTTGTAGCCTCAGAATTAGTTTAACTAGCCACTGGAATAGCCATTCGTTCTGTTGTCAGTTTTTACAGTCTGTATTGATGCGTATTTACCCACTTAAAATTGTATGCTATTTCTGAAAGGAAATGATACTGAAAAAGTAACATGTAGCACCACCTAAGCATCCTGTCTCTTATTTTATGCAAAACCTATATCAAAGACCGTAATATAATGGAATAGCGTGTAACAGAGACATTTGTCGTTGTGATTTTTGTCTTGTATTCTATAACAAAGGCAAGATATAGGCGCACTCATTCTAGCAGAGAACGCGGCTATGGTTAAGCTTACATTATACTTTTTCAGTACGACCCAAAGCCACACTTAAATTCTAGTATTCCTACTCGAAAAGCAATAATCAAAGTTTTTCATCTCCTTATTCCCGAACCACGTCCCAGACGCAATGTCGTTCAGGGAAGTTATTTCCCAAGCATTTCTCCCTGGGACGAGTGAGTTTGCAGGCGTTCTTCTTTCCTGTCCTCGATATATTCAGTACAGTACAATTCTCCACTACACGTGATTTACGTTTGATGCTTAAATGGGTCTACACCATCAAAATATGATATTTTAATGCATAGATCCTATGAGAAACCTATAATAAGACACAAGGTTTGTAACTCGAGAAATTACAAATGGCCAGATACGCTGTATTTCTTAGTGGTATTCGCGTTGACAGTGAAACCGTAAAGTATTACATGTGTCATATGTTTCCATTTCAATAAGCAATCACACAAGTGAATGAGTTAGCTATGTGTGAAATAAACAGAAACTGTCAAACTTCTATGATTTTTGTCTGGTTAGACAATGTTAAGCTTGCCATAGATTACCATTTTTTGTTAAGACTGTGTGACTTTATTAATTCACAGTAATGCTAAATTAAAGTCGCTGGTATATATTTATATGTGTACGTAATTACAGTTCATTAGATAAATATAATTAACTTGTATTTGAAAGGAGAATACAATCCGTATCAATTTTCACCAACTTTCATACTAATGGATCAGTTTTGGTAAAATCAACATTCAAGATAGATACAGCCATTGCAAGAAGATTGCAGATTGTCCAAACGAAGTGGAACATTTCTAGGGCATTCCCCCGCCACATTGATGTTGTTTTGAAATTATCTTCATTATAACACAATGCGTTGTGTACTGGTTGGTGAGAATCGAATGAGACACTTAAAATACACATTTCGTATATATGTTCGAAAAATTTAATTTTTCGAGAAGTAATAACATGGCTATAGAAATATCTACTGGTATGACAATTTATTAATAAAGCTTTAGTCCTGAAAATACCGGCATCCTCCGGCAACATTAATACTGCCTGACCAGATGAAAAATTACACAAATTTCAAAATTATCTGTCTCTTTAGTTCTCGGAATTCTGAATCATAAAGAAAGGTGATAGTTTATTGAAAGGGAATCTTCCTCTGCATAAAAACGACGACCACATTACTGAAAGGTTCCACTGTAAATGTAAACACGATTGAGAAAATCGAGGGCTAAGAGTGAATTAGCCACATAAAATGTTCGTAAATTGTATCCATTTTAGTATCAAGCGTACATCATGTACCTGTTTAAACAAAAACGAAGTGTGCTTTTGCAACTCGTTCTTCACCGGCAACAATTGGCAGATTAGGCATGCGTTTTCTATAACTGATGTATTCCAAATTTAAGTAATGTTGAACTTCGGCACTAATTAAGGGCAGAAAATGTACTGAGATTTATTTTCAAGTTGCTATTTTACAGCTACATTGCCCAGGGGCGAGTAAGTAGCGACATTTTAATCAGTTCACCTAATTTGCCTTTGTCCATAAATTGAAGAGATGGTAATTTTGAACATTTGTTAATTATGCAGTTAGAGTCTGTATGGAATAAAGGCTCAAACGTCTACAGTAGTTACTGTAATAATTCAGTGGCCGAGTTGTCTAACGCGCTCACCGTTACGGATCACTGCCATCTCACTTCTGTCTGCTTGGGTTCGAGTCTCGGGCTCGGCCAATGTAGGTGCGTGCGAAAGCTTGCTGGTAGCTTCGCATGGGTCGATGGTTCTTTCCGGGGTTTTCCCGGGTTCTTCCTCCATCACTAATACTAGCCGCCATGTATAGCCTATCTTGTGCTGAAAAATGGCTTTAAACACAACAACAACAACAACAACAAGTCAGCTGTAGCATTTCTTGGCATTGCCTTTTTATCTACATAAATACCAGAATGAAGCTCTAGGTAATTTGAAAATCGCGTTGAAGCTGACAAGAAGTTAAAAGTGGGAAATTTTATTAACAAGAGTTGAGTGTTCATTTTATATAAGATATATACTGACTAGTTGTCACGTGTCTCATAGGCGCAATCAGAACTGAGAGTGCGAGATATCAATGGTGGTCATTTGTTCTATTGGATGTGTGATGTGCACGTTATGTAATATCAGGTTTGGGTATATTCCCCGAAATACAACGGCCTCTCAAGGGCCAGGATTATATAAGGTCAACCTAAGAAAATCCGATGTACCCAGGCATTCACTTGATATCTTGTGTTTATCAAGTGATTATATATCTCCAAAAGAAATAGCAATCTCTATGCGGAATGCACCGAAAAAAGTAAGGCTTTTACATTGCATGTTCCAGTTACAATGAAGACGAGAAGCAGTGCTCATACAAACACAAGATATAACTAGTACCATTAACGATTGCCCGTGAGAAAAGATACAGATTCTAAAATTCCTTCTGGGACATGAAAAAAGCATTACTTCTATATTTGGACATTGTGGTAGGAAACCTGTACCACTCTGATAAGGAAACATGTGTACATGTCCTCATAGAGAATGAATGCCCATCAACAAAGAATTTTCTGTGCAAAGAAAATTCCAGCCAATACAACAGTTTTTTTGTCAACACTATGAAATGAATGCGTTCTAAAATGTTTGCAAATCATTGAGACAACGAAAAGACAGGCCTGGATAATATTGGACCACGTCTCCTGAGGGATGCTATAAATATAATAGTTGATAGCATAGCTTGCCTAATCGTTTCCCAACACATGTAAATTGGGAAGAGTTATTTCATTCATAAATCATGCAGTAAAACTAAGTGACTACAAATATCAACGTGACAATTCTACTAATGATTGGTTTACATCATATTTAAGAACCAGCAAATAGTGTATAAAAAAACGGCAGCTTTTCTAAAGTAGAACCAATCAGACGTGAAGTACCACTGGGGTCAGTCCTGGGCCCACCCTCTTTCTCGTTTTTCTAAACGATCTTACGTTGAAAAGGGGAAACCGTATTTAATCTGCCAACTTAAATGCAGATGACACAACTCTATTAGATTTCAAACAACTTCATTCAAACATAGATGTCTCTTCAAACAGCCTTTCTTAGATTAGATTCCTGGTGAAAAGAAAATGACGTGATGTGATATGATTTGGATTTTAAATTTAGCTTTAACAATTTTTCAGTCATATCGCTACGATGTCTGCAATGTGGCAGTTTATACTGATGTCTAGCACTGGGGCATCATGTCGCAGATTTCTTCGACTAATTTCAATTTGCATCAGCCTATAAATAGGAATGACAAAAGAAGTTTTAATGCAGGAGCTATTTTCTCGAAGATGAAATGAGACTTTTACAGTGTATTAATCCCTCGTTAAGGCAATGTAAAAAAGTCGCACATCTTCTGTTTAAATTGATTCAACCTTATCAGTGGAAATGCGGATGCCGACAGGAAGATTTCAAGACAAAGAAGCTAATGAGCTTTTGTTGATTACATGTAATGATCCAAGTTTATAAATACATTTACATTTGACAAAGAAGCTAATGAGCCTTTGTTGATTACATGTAATCATAAAACTTCATTTTCCTGAGCTTTTAATGACCAGAAAATAGAGCATGTTCGTTTGCAATAAAAGTTCCAAAGTACTCAGGTATCCCTTTTCCCTTCAATACATTAGGTTACATCTCAGACTAATGTATGTAAGAGCAGCATAAAACAAATGCATATGTCAATGAACAATACCTCAGTGTGTCCTCTCAAAGTACTCCCCAAACACTTCTTCATCCTTTCTCAGTGTGATTATTCAGTTATTAAATTTCATTTTGTATTTTTGTGGGCACACCTTCGATAATTACCAATAATAAGCAAAAGGCCTCGGTTGTGACAATCCCCCAACCCAGCCCCACCCAAAAAACATACCTTTTTTCGAAACATTCAATGGATTTTTTGTGTGTTTGTTCCCACTCCCGCTGTTATGTGTTGTTTATCCAATAAAAACTCAAAAGGAATTTTGTAATAACATGTATTTATTAAATTGCTTTTGTTTTGCGTAGTGGTGGTGGTGGTGGTGGGGAATCTAAGAGTCGCACTCCTAAGTTCTTGCATTCAGAGTCCCCATGTTTCCTTCTCTTTTTATATAAAATATCTTGTTACATGTTACGTACTCCCACTCATTAACATATTCGTCTAGGAATAGTTTCCATAACATGGTCCCTATTTCAAAGATCATGGCTAGTGATCTTCCTACTGTCCCTGTATGTTATGTAAATGCTATAGTGTTGTGTCTGCTATAGATTTTTGTGTTGGGACCAACCTAGAAATAGTCTCCATAACGTGGTCCCTATTTCAATGATCATGGCTAGTGATCTTCCTACTGTCCCTGTATGTTATGTAAATGCTATAGTGTTGTGTCTGCTATAGATGTTTGTGTTGGGACCAGACTAGGAATAGTCTCCATAACATGGTCCCCATTTCAATGATCATGGCTAGTGATCTTCCTACTGTCCCTGTATGTTATGTAAATGCTATAGTGTTGTATCTGCTATAGATTTTTGTGTTGGGACCAACCTATGAATAGTCTCCATAACATGGTCCCTATTTCAATGGTCATGGCTAGTGATCTTCGTACTGTCCCTGTATGCTACGTAAATGCTATAGTGTTTTGTCTGCTATAGATTTTTGTGTTGGGACCAACCTTTGTATAGTCTAATTATTTTATTTTCTGCTTGTTTGATTGATTTTATTTCCTGAAAGGAAAAAAGAAAGAATCCGTGTACTATTATTTTATATAGCTCCGCATTGTACTGGAATCTACTAGGTACATGTGCCTGCATCGTGCCCTTTGGCTTTATTCTTCGATGTATGCACGTGTATATCCGGTCATTTCCTGATCATGTGGTCACATATCGATTTTAAATTTATAAAAAAATGTCGCATTTGTTAGTGAGTGCAATTTGTTTTAAAAAAAAATAGTAAAATGTGTTGTTGCTGTTGTTGCGATTTATTTTCAAATGCGCTCTATTGCATTTTTTTGGAATTCAGCCGATAATCACTTGGCGCTACGTGAGAACTGCTTGGAGGATCTTTTAATTTGGGGTCCTGTGATCCATTAAAACGACTGTTAAGACGGCGGATTTATGCGACGGAGTGTTGTCACGAAGTAGATCGATACCTCAGATCTCGATGCACGGTTGCTGGTTCTGTAATGTTCAGCAACATTTGATAACCCCTGGAAGCATATAATGATCTAGCGAAACGAGCCTAGTGAGGCACGTGGTACCAATAGGGCCGGGTGCTTTGCATCGAAATAAAGGCTCTCTTGGCAGGCCAACTACGTCCAGCGATTAGTGGTCTCTGCTCATTTTCTCAGATCCAAACCTTCTTATATTCCCTTTAATCGGCTTCAATAACTTAATCCATGTTTCATCATTTGTGACAATCTCATTCAACCGTCTTTGGTCACTTTTCTATTTCGCGAGCAGCTGTTTGGAGATTTTAATCCTAGTCTGTTTTTTATTAGCCGTCAACAAATCTTGTACAAATCGTTTTAATCTTCAAATGATTCTTCAATAAATTTAAAACAGCTGATGAATTATTCCATAGTAATATAAATATATTCCTGTCTATTGAACGTCTTGACCAATGGCTCTATTCAATAAAGTCACTTGCAGCTCACCAAGCGCAGACAAACCACCTCAAAATGTATTACCAAGTTCAATTAGAAAGCATATGTTTATAAAAAAAAATATTCAGAATTTTTTAAATACCCCTGGTACAACGTCATAAATATGATATTACTGTCAATGAAGAGCAATATACACTTACACACCTCTGCATGATTATGCCCTCATTGCACGTGTGTGTGTTCGTTACTTCATGTGTTGCTCCTGTTAAATACCTGCTCGTTCAGCCTTTATAACAGAATTTGAAACATCGGGATATGACTGGGGGTGGGGCGGAGTCGTCTGTAGTTAATCGCATGTTTTAGACTTATACAGTAATCGGCCTGTGAGTGTAAAGTTGGGGTAGAGTAGGGGTAACTAGTGCAAGAATTAAATAGGATGAATGTTGGCTTTACATGTCTAAGAATTGGCATGTGATATCTGTAACACAAGTGTCAAAAGAGATATCTCACCCTGAATTAGAACCCCGATTGCATACAGGTGTGTAGATCTGATGGTATACAGGTGTGAAGCTTTGATGTCATACACATGTGTCAAAGTTTGGACCAGTATTGAGATCCACATCATTCAATCAGATATACACTTATTATGCATTAGGAGACAAAGTCAGACTTAGAAGTACATCGGCTCCGTGGTCTATTGTAGTCAACAAAGACTTACATTCTGGATATCCCCAATTCATCGTACTCTTAAGTCAGTGCGGGATACATGCAACTGTACAAACCATTACATACAATTTTACACAATTATGGAGATATACCTACTTACCTACCTATCTACCTTAATCATTATCGTCCAATATTCAGATACAATAAGTAATTGGCTACTTCGTTACATGTGTATCTTTTCACATATCTTTGTTTTGTTTTTGCCAGCTGTTTAGCGAAGAAAACAAGGTGATACAGTCGGTCGTTCCGTCCGTTAGTATGTCCATAACTCTATCTTCTCCTTAACAACTGGATGAATTCACTACATTTCGTACATTGCCGCTCCATATAGTGAAGTTAATTATATGTATGTATGTATGTATGTATGTATGTATGTATGTATGTATGTATGTATGTATGTATCCGTATGTATGTATCTGTATGTATGTAGGTAGGTAGGCATGCATGCATGCATGTACGTACGTACTTGCGCATGCATGCATGCATGCATGCATGTATGTATGTATGTATGTATGTATGTATGTATGTATGTATGTATGTATGTATGTATGTATGTGTCACGTTATAAGTAAGGAACAATAGCCAGATTGCAACATGTATATGCAAAACCCTGAGGCTAATTATTCGCTTCATAAATGTTGCGAGTGTCAGCCTTGTGAACAATGAGTGTCAAAGCGATGTGTACACAGCTGGCCGGCCGGCTTATGTTACGATAGTGTAAGCCGACATCAAAAGGACGGGTAGGAAGCCAGTTGTATATAACATGGCCATAGGAACTTGTTACTGGCGCCTTATTTGGCTGCGTGCAATTCACAGGTAAGTGGCATGAATTGCCGGTATTGGGCTCAAAGGAACATCAAGTGGGGGTCGTAAATCCACCCTTGACAGACTGCCGGGGAGGGGGTAATGTCTGCTAATTATGTAGACCATGGGTGAATCGACATCCACTCTTAATTGAGCAAGGCGTGGCCACCATTGGAATAGCAAGTTTAAATCTAGTGTCTTGAAACTAAACGTTAGTAGTCGCTAAACCATCTTGCGGGAATTACATAAGGAAGTTATAAGCTACTCCGACGTCATTCGAAATTGGCGTGAAACATTGTTATTCTGGGAGTTACAAAGGAGTTTCGAACAGGAAGCTTTTAGGGACCGGAGGAGCTGTAGGAGACAGAGAAGGGAAATACTCTGTTACAGTTGGTCCCTAGTCTCTGGGAGACAAGAAAAGGAGAGAACGGAAGTGGAGGAAGTGGAAGGGTGAAGGACGTGGTTGTTGGACTGAAGGGGTACTGGGTACCAATCAAGAAATACTACAGATGAGTAGAAACACAGGACAGGAGGACACTAAGTCAGATGATGAAATGGGCCGTCACTTGGTCGAGTGAAAGACGAGTGATAGGGTTTTGAATATTGAATTTCATTTGAGGAAGGACTGTCTGTTATTGAATGACATTAAATCTGTTATTTATTTGAATTCCACCTTTTGTGTATTCAGTAATTTAACTGTCGGCATCGCTGACTGGGGGCTTGGAACTTTGCATCTCTATCACTACTTCAATTACTAACAAAAGCGAGCCAGGGTGGGTCTTCTGTAATAATTAATGATAATCCTAAGGTAGTCTACGAGACCTTTACAGTATGTATGTATGTATGTACGTACGTATGTATGTATGTATGTATGTATGTATGTATGTATGTATGTATGTATGTATGTATGTATGTACCTATCTATCTATCTAATATTGTTGGTTTAGAATCAACAAATCTTAAGTATAGTCCTGAAATCATAGAATATTACAGCTATAAATGCAATCTACATGTATGAAACAAAACGCCTACTTCACTGTGACACAGTAATCCTAAAACAATGGGGGTATCCAAGTTAGGCTTTCTTAATTTCGTTTGGGCCATGATATAATTAGAAACAAGGCATCTATGTAGCACGTTCGTAAAAGAAGGGAGTATTGGTTTTGTTAAATATCATTGTGAATTATATTCCACAAGACTGCTGCGTAATATGTAAGCAATGTTTGTTGTGTACAGAGTCTTTCTAAACTTAGACAAATGAAGATTAGAGTGCAAAATAGACCGCATCTTGTGTGTAGGGATGATGGAGAAGCTGGAATTAAAAGACCATTGACATATTGTTGAGCCTTGTTATGAAAAGATTTATAAATAATTTTAAGTACTTATTCAATAATTAAAAGTTAAGCACATTTAAAGTACAAATGACAGGACGGTTGGTGTTTTCTTGTTTTAATTCTAGCAAAGTAGAAATTACAGTTCTAACGCAACAAGAGATGTGTTCTTCATTTACCTATGTATGATCGGAAAGTTATTAAATTTATAATTGTAGACCATCATACAGATTTGTAAACAATCTTCATCCGTTTATCCATGAATGTTAAACTATCAAGCCAAAACCTATGAGTACAATAACGTTGATATATGGGTAATAAAAACGACAGGAGGGAAAGACGTGTGGGTATTATACAGGCAGTATAGTATCAGCGAATTTGTTCTCACATCAAGACTGAGACCTCGGATAATGATGCGATAGCACTTTTATCGAAAGAGAACATTTTCTAAAACCAGTCTGCGCCTTCTTCCATGTTAGTGAGCTTCGAGAAAGTTATTAACATATCGGTGTTGCTTACATAATCAATGGCAAACTTTGGGGCTTTATCAATTACCTGTCTCGTTTATTTGCCGACATGAATGACGAGCAGACAGTCCAATGTACGCCTCATCTACGTTATGATCGTCTAGACATTTATGACAAAACGAGCCCTGCCAAAAAAGGCAGAATGGATCAATATGTCCATGTTTTATGTTCTGGTCTGGCAAGAATTCGCTATGGTATTGCCAAAGAATGGTGGAATTTTGAACTAATGTCTGCATGAATCGAAACAAGACACCAATGCCAAAAGCTTGACGACGTTTTCCTTTTCCAGTGCATCTTACGTTTTCTTTACCAATATTTTTTTTCCTGTGAATGCACTTCTCAACAAATTATCTCGCCAACAACACAAAATAATTTTAATTCAACCGCTACAACACTTCAGATAAGTACATTTAAAAAAAAAATATTAAAACATAAGTCACTTGAGATTCAATGAAAAATTGATAATACTAGTAATACATCTTAAGAATGAATTCATGATTAAACGAAAACGCCAGTAAGAAAACAAAAAGGACAGAATGTAAAAAAAAAAAAAAATGGGGTGGGGGATCTTTACATCAATTATAGTTATATGTGACAGCCTTGCATACTACAACTCTTATAAACGTCTTTTCCTATCTATAAAAGTATCACATGACTACTGTTTTATTTACGTTAATATATCCATATCAACTTTTATATATGTGATACATATAATAGCACTTTGTGACATCACAAATGACGTCATAACGCCAAGATAAAGAAAAGCGTCAGGACCGAGGCACATGAAATGTATTTCAAAGTAATTTCACTACCCTATTCTACTGGTTGATCGGATGCAATCACTCTTTATCATCATGTGATCGAAATGATCTTATATTTACACTAATTTTAAATTAAATTTATGAAACTCTTCGAATAACTAAAAAGCGCTTTGCTCGCCAAGGACCTCAAAAGATAAATATAATTTGA